>CANYBF011849499.1:0-27173 GCA_948192965.1 Dalechampia spathulata | reverse complement strand
ATGTTCTTAATTAATATGTTTAGACTTCATATTAATTCTTGAATGTTTATACATATAATTCATATACGTATGGAATAATTTACATATCTTATTTATACGATCGATTACACAATCGATTAATTATACGACCCATTATTTATCCTGATTAATGACGCTTAATTATTTTAAGCGTACTCGATATTTTATTCTTGTCAAATATTATCAATATCATATCTCTTGAATTATTATCGACTTCAAGTCATTAAATCATCCTTCGACAGTACATTTAATTATTATCGTATCGTATAGTACGATCAACCATTTTTCAGTGGTCTTAAAAAATTCTCATCATTTCTCCATAAAATCATATATCATAAGGCATATCATTTATTTATCATAGTATGCATAATTCATATAAATTCATAATTCAAATATTTAAATTCACATCATCATCCAAATTTAACACGTATAAATCATAACACATCGTACGTATATACTAACAGTGTGTGCCAAAAGTGAGAATGTGACACATAACATACATTATATAGCAATGATAAGAAAAGCATAGCAACACAAATGAAAAATTAAAAAGGCACAAAGAAAGGGATCGAGAGAGATAGAGGAATACATAATGACATAAAGCTAAATCATACATGTCAGGGGAAAGTAATGAAATTTGAGATATATGCGATATAATAAAGGATCTTCGATGATACAAAAATCTAAGATCTTATATTATAAATCTATTATATTATAAATGATCTTGAATGATACAAAAATCTGAGATATTAGGCAACATCTCCTCTACTCTAAAAATAACATCGGGCAACATGAGCCAAAATGCATAAATGGAAAATGCAAACAAATGAATAAACGTTAGGCGATAAATGAAATGTAGGACATAGATGACCAATTCAATACCATGTGAAAGCATGAATTAAAGGTCAAAGTCTTATGAATGTAATAACAACACTCATGAAAATGCAATAATAAACTTGAGTCAGGTCGCGAAAATCATGAAAAATAATCAATTTTAGGCAAAATCAATTAGAAGCATAATTGAAAGATCCTAAAATCACATGTGGCATCACTTAGAAATGAAACATCCAATTAAACTAAACATGTCAAGTGATAAAATAAAACATAATTATAATGGCATTTAATTGAGAAAATAAAGGAATTAATTGATTTAATAGCAAAATCAACATAAATCAATCATGGCATGATGAAATTGGAGGACTCTAACATTCTTAAAGTGTTAATTAGAGATAGAAAATACATCCAATCCAAGCCAATCATGACAATTTTAATAAACATTAAATTAAATAAGCATTTAACTTGAAAATTAATTTTGAAATCAAAATTAATCATGTTAGATCAATGTATGATGAATTCAAATCATTAGAGTTACTATGAAACCATTAATGCTACTAAAAATTTTGATAAGAATCAAAAAAACAAGTGAAAATAATTGAGAAATCATGAAAATATGAAAAAAATAGACAACTATATGCATCGTATATAGTATGATGTGCACAACACATAGGTTATATGCGCCGCATATATTGTGATATGTATCGCATGTAACATATAGAAATAGAAAGAATCATGTTTTTAAGTAAAAATATGAATCAAATCACAAATCGTAATAAATATGTGATTATCCTAGATCATTCAAGCTACGAAAAAGCTATGAATGCTACTATTACATTCATAATTGAAGTCAATCAATAGAAAACAAAGCAAAAATCACAAACCCATAATGAAATCAAGAGAAAATAAGAAGAAGAATAGGCATTCCACACTTACTAATAGATTAACTTCTAAAACTTGACTCCAAAACTTGATTAAGGATTTAAAGTAAGATTAATTAGACTATAATCCTAATTAATAACTTAATTAAGTGCTTAATTAAGTGAGAAATAAAATTGACAGAGTTTGGGTGTAATTCTTTAATTTTGAGACCTTTTTTCCATAAACATATGGCTCATATTTATAGGTGAAGGTCATAAGTTGCCAAAAACAAGTAAACAATATGGGATTCTATGAAATTATATTGAATGTGCACAACATGTAGTGCTATATGTGCAGCATATAGCCCAAAAAGGGCTATATACGTAACATGTAGCAGTATATGTATAGCATATAACAAAAATCACCTATATGCACCACCCAATAGGGGCATATTGGGATGTTCGCCCCATGCCTAGCAAGCATCAAATACACTATAAATGCATGGTGACATATGAAGTATATTAGATTTACATGGAAAAGGGTTGCACATCATGTATATATTTTCTGAACATGCGTAGCATGTAGCATTATATGCTTCGTACATCAAAAAATACATGGCATGTGTTTTACCTTCCACAAGTAAACTATAATGTTCTCCACATGTCCAAAGAACTTGTGGGAGGCTGAAAGGATGTATACAAATTGGGATCAACATCAAGGACTTGTACCAAGCCGAATTAAAAAAACTTGAAGCTACAATACACGGGTGAAAAGTCAAGGTCTATATGTAGTTTACATTAAGTTCATTCATGAATTGGATATGGCTCCTTGGAGTGTTGAAGTCATTCCTTTGTTATATGATAACAATGGAGCTATTACATAAGTTAAGAAACTAAGGTCTCATTAGAAATTTAAACATGTTCTCAAGAGATACCATTGATTAAAGAGATCATTGGTAAAGGTGAGATGAAGATAAATAAAGTTCCCATAGATCAAAACATGGCAACCCTCTCATTAATACGCTGATACAAAGAAAACATGAGCAATATATAACTTCAATAGGATTGAGGTTGATGTATGATTTGCTTTATCGCAAGTGGAAGTATGTTAGTATTATGATATAAAGCATTATTTACATTTGTAGCATTTATTAATGTTTATTAATAAAAGACCTTATTTGTTATTTAATAATGTATTTCATTATACTTATGTTGCGTAGAGCATTAAATTAAATGATGGATTTCAAGAATTGAAATAGTATAAAGGAATTCATAAAGAGATTATGATATGAAATTCTTATTTAATGCAAATGTTAATATCTAAAATATCCTTAATCATAATATTAATAAGAATTGATATTATTAATTTAGATAGATCAATATATGTTATACTTCTTTTCAAAGGTGATTCTCATTCATTATGACATAGGATATCTAAAATAAATATATGGATGAATAATATAGTACTAATATATTAAGGACCTTATTAGTGAGATTTTCATATAGATGATTAATCTATATTTGTGAAATAATGTCTCATTCATATTAGTAATGCAAGTATCCTTAGACTTGAGATATTAAGTTATCTTAATTATAAATTATTATACTTTGACTGTTATCCTTTATTCCTTTATAAGAGACATTTATAGTTTGGAGGTTGGATATAATATGAAGCGGTTAAAGGTATTTCTATATTTACATAAGATTCACTACCCTAAATAAATATAAGGTTTATCTCATTGTTCATGTAGTAACGTATTATTCAAGAATCTTTGGCTAGAGTGGAACGTTTAAAGATGAATGAGACATAGGAGCATTTTAGGAATAAAGATTACAATATATGAATTATCAAGTTTAAGGCATGATCTAACATTACTTGAACATGTATTGAGTTAACATTTATCCATACTCAAGCCTAAATGAGATAAAGGATTATAAAATGAGTTTATTGTAATGGTATTTGATTTAAAAAGAGTTGTAGTCAAATCGTATACCTCTTAATATTTAGAAAGTCATGATGTATGACTAGATACTACTCTTGACTTACATACTACTATATTATTAAACGAGATTTAATTACGTGATAAGCTATTAAGAATGTTTTGATTAAAAACCTAATTTACATAGACCAAACTTGAGAAGCTTAAGAGTTCATATAACTTAAATGATCACAAACAAGCCACATGACAAGTCATATGCATGTCATATATGAGAGTCACATGTTTGTCATATGCATGACATAAGTCATTAAGGCTCCTCATAAAAAGAGTTTTATTATAAATACATCATTATAATAAATTAGAATTATGATAAGGGTCCTCTTTGATTTGGTTTAATATCTCTTCTCATTTAAAGCTAAAATAATTTGGCATACATTAGTAAAAAATGAGGAAAAAACTAAAACACTCACATATTCTTCTAATCATACTAGTACATTGATTAGATGATTTAACAAAGCAAATTGTTTCCTTCTTGCTTCTCTTATTTGATGTGAATTAATTGGAAGTCTTCTATACTTAGAGGCTTTGTGGTTTGTTATAATCATAAAAGAAAGTAAAGAAAAAAGGAGATCTACAAGGGCATATGTTATATATACTCTATTCCTTCCTTAGATGATTTAACAAAGCAAATTGTTTCCTTCTTGCTTCTCTTATTTGATATGAATTAATTGGAAGTCTTCTACACTTAGAGGCTTTATGGTTTGTTATAATCATAAAAGAAAGTAAAGAAAGAAGGAGATCTACAAGGGCATATGTTATATATACTTTATTCCTTCCTCTTTTTACGTCTTCATGAATAGTTTGATGCATGATCTCTCTTGATTTTTCATTTTATATCAAAATTTTTTATTTATTTCATTGCCAATTTGGTTGTCAAAACCAAAACAGCTATATATATTTTATACATGTATATGCATTAGAAATTTATTATTTTATTTTGCAAGCAGGAGCAGGTTTCATTAAGTGGGATGCGACAATCCATACATATTCTATTTGATAAATCTAATCCACTTGATTCAAGAAAAAAATATGTATGAGGATGATGTAGAAATCCTTATAAATAAGTTAAAATGATAAATATAAATATCAAAATAAAAAATTTATTTTAAATTTAAAAAATTACACATATATTATATCATTTAAATTATATACTTTTGATAATTTATAATTTTTCACCTTTTTCATGGGAAAATGTTTGAAAGTAAAAATTTATGCTAATGGTTTGAATATAGGCTATAATTATTTATATTTTACATTACTATTTAATAAATTATAATTTATATGTGAGTTGTTAAGAAAATAAAATAAAATTATTAAGATATTTATGTTAATGATAATTTTATTCTTTTTTTTCAGTAATTATTTTAGTTTATATCATGTTATTGTATCTTTAAAGGAATTTTTATGTGTGAGAACTAATAAATAAAATTATAAATAAAAAATCAAAATTTTAACTTTATTTTTAAATTATATTGATATATGAATATTTATTTAGTTAATTTTAACTAAACATAATCAATATATTATAATTATTTATATTTATATTAAATCACTATTATATATATATATATATATATATACACTAATAAAAGATATTAATAAAAAATTCACTACAATTTATCTTTATCTATTAATTTTATAAATTTATTTCAGTAAAATCATAAATTATAAAAATAAGATAATTTTATATGAATTTTAAACTATATTTATAAAACATGATATTTAGTCTTTTAGCATTGAATATTATGATTGGGGAAAAATTATCTAAATTTTTAACTATTTAAACCCTCTAAATTAATTGAATCAAATATCAATAACATTATAAAACATTATAATTTGATTACATAAATATTTTTTCAAAAATTCAGATAATCCAGATCATTATCATATATTCGAGATCATTGACTATCATATAATCCAAATCATTATTTAAAAAAGAAATTAAGTTAAATTTAAGAGTCAAACGTATATTTATGAAAAATGAAAATTAAAAAGTTTGAATTGAAATTTTCAAAGGCAAATGGAACTTTATTTCATCACGTATTAATTAGGAAAATCACAGGGGGCCAATCCAATAAATGAATGTCATTATTAAGTTTAAATTATACATATATATTTTTGACTTTTAATTTATGTTCAAAAAGAAAGAAAATCCAGGAGATGGATGAATGTCAATGATATGATAAATCAGAACCGATGTTGGTAATATCCCTTGGGAAATCAAGAGAGAAATTCCACAAGGTGGGTGTCCCACTGTAGAACAATTATTGGTTTGCTAGGCTAATCTCCTAGAAAATTCCATGGTTACCTGTCAAGTAGACGTACTTATCGCTCCTTGTGAGTCTGGTGCATTCAAATCCTAGAGCGCTGGCAATTTGAGCTTGTACATGATTTGCCACCTCAAACTTTGCTTTCCCACCAAATTGACATGTCATCGATTTGGGCATCTTGTCAAGAATTTTAAGCGTGCAAGTAACGTAAGGGTTCATGAGCAGCATCACCGGGTCCATGCACTTGAAACCACTTGCTGTTGTTGCATAAAACATGCTTACCTCTATGTTGATTGCTATTGGAACGATGTCGCAGCTTAACTCCGCGAACAATGGGCTGAATCTCAGTAGATACGGTTCCCTGCAGGTTGTTCCTTCTGGACAGATTACAAGGTCACCTCGCCTGAGCAACTCTTTCATAAGCTTGAAATCTTTGTTTTTGTTTCTGCTTAATCGGACCGTCTTGATGGGGGCAAATATTTCAGAGAATTTGCTTAAGCTATACGTTACTGCAGTGAGAGATTTTCCCAAAGCAAGCGAGGCATATATCGGATCGAAAAGTGTTTTATGGTTGCAAACATAGAGTGTGCCCTCTGGATTTTCTTTTATGTGAACTGGTTGAGAAGGTTTTGATAGAGTTCCTCTCATCCCTGTGAAGGATAAGATGGGGATGCTCCATTTGAAAGGTAAAAGCAGGCCCAGAAAGCATCTGACAAGGAAGAGCACGAGTCCGAATGGAATCCAAATGAACATGGCTAACATGGCTAGTGGGTTTGGCCTAAAGGCCAATCTGCCATCATGGAATATTAATGATGTCGGGTATTTCTCCCGCGGAAGGCTATGCCAGTGGCTTCTCTTCTCTGCTTCACTTACCAAAATGACTGCCTGTTAAGTACAAAAAGCAGCAAGTATTCAATAGTATATAAGATTAGAAAGATTCTGTGAAGAGGATAGAGAAAAGAACTAAAATGACCAACCTTGCAATAAGCAAATAATTGCCTGCCAAGAGGAGACCCGTTGAGGCAGGTGATGCCAATAACATCAGTATCACCCATGTTTTGCTTCTCATTGAATAACCCCTTACAAAATTCTTTCTTAGCTTCCATTAATCCTGTATAATATCCATGCACAACCTTCAAGTCTCTTCCAATGACCTCGTGGATTCCCAAGTAGTATTGCAAGAACCCGTCGATCATGACACCAGGAAAATCACTAATTCCTACCTTCCTCTCACAAGCCATCACCTTACTGAATCCTTCATACCCAACATCTTCTAAAAAAAACTTGGGCAAGATGGTTCTTCCGATTCTGAAGCTGTCTACTTTGATGCCTGCGAAACTTACAAAAACCATGATCTTGAGACCAGTTTCTTTACCTGCCAAAAGAATAAAAGGGTATAAAAGCGAAAGAACGAGAGCTCTCAAGAGACCACCAGCTTCAAACGCTACTAAAAAGAAGTAAGGGAACATGGACGATGATTTTAGCAGTGCTCCCTCTACATGAAACATCAAACTGCGATTTGGAAACATTTCTTGTTTCCGAGAAAGAGGAGGGTTTCGGCACAGCTCCATGTTTGAATGGATTCGAAATATTTGGCTTTCTTTGGAAGGATAATTTATTACTTTGTTTGTCTATCATTTTCAATATTAAGAAAAGTCCGTGATTACTTTCTCTATTTATTTTTCATACGGTTAAGTATTCATTTAATATTTTTCAAAAATTATATAATCAAATAATATGTATCGATACCACGATGCCATATTTAATGAACAATATAATTTTCAATTTGAGTATTTCTTTGCATTTTGATTATTCCAATAATATTGAAAAAGTAATACATTAGTGTGATGATTTACTAAAATATTTAATGAAAAAATTAATGTTTGAAATAAGATAACGTGGATAATTCTTCCTCTGAAATTATTTATAAAGTGAATAATTCAACTTAAAATCCTCCTCCACTATTTTAAACTTCATTGAGCCGCTTAATTTGTTTTTTTATTTCAACCTTAATTAAAATGGTTTAATTTAATTAATTTTCATCATTATAATATTTGTAATTGATAAAATTTTTTCATATTTGTTTACGTGTATTTTTTCAAAAAAAGTATTAAAGTCTTAATGGAAAATCATTTTTTTAGTTAATTAATTATTATTCAAAATTTATATTGAAAATGAATGCTAGTTTAAATTAAATTAATTTATATTTAGATTTTAATTATGATTTATTTTTATTAAAAAATTGGGAACTAATAATTTATAATTTTTACTTAATGAATTTTTTCATTAAAATTTTAATAACTTTTTTTAAAATAAAAACTAATATTAATAATAAAAAATACTTTCATGAATTAAGAGCATTACAATGATGCAATGAGACAGAATGGCTGAGTAAGCTTTGCCGAACACTGAAGCTGCCACCGTTTTGCACGTGTCACAACGTCTCGCCAACAGCCGAGTTCTTAGTTTGAAAACTGAAGGAGAGTGGGGTAAAGCTAGATCTTAAATCCATAACATCACATCATTGATCAAATGCGTCACAACGCAGGAGAATGGGTAAGCCTCGATCATCGCCCAACGCTTCATTGTATATAACAACATTGGTAAGGTTAAATTCTCCATCAAATACCTCATCACATACAAAATATTGACAAGATCAAATCCATAATAATAAAATTTTAACTATTCTCATTTAGTTTTGGCTTTAAATATCATAAAAATAATTTTAGCTAATTTCATTTGGATTAGATTTTATAAGTCATAAAGGCAATTTTAGCCAAGATCATTAAAATTAAATTTTAAATATTATGAAGTTAATTTTATCAGTCTCAAATTTCCTCTATAAGTGATGTGGTCTGCCAAGGCCAAATCTTTGATAATATCCAAGTGGAAATTCCCTTAAAAATAAAACGAAAATTAGGCTAGAAGGACCCAATTTAAAAGATTTATAATTCTATAAGAAATTATTTATATATGATTTTTTTTAACCTTTAGATGAATGATTATCTTGTTATTATGATCTTATTATCAATTATATAAGAAAAATGCATCTAAGCTACTTTATTTATTTTTATTTTACAAACTTAATAACTAAATCAATCATGATTTTGATTCATGCATTAAAGATAAATTTTCTAAAAATTACTAAAATAAATAAATAATTTTTTAAAATATATTTTTAAATAATTATTTTTAAAAATAATATATATATATTGTAAAAATCTACGCGTATAACTAAAAATAATAACTAACTTGGATAGCAGGTACCAATGGTTTAAACCTCATCTAACCGGAATAGTCATGAGTATTAAAATTTAAATTTAAATTTAAATTTAAATTCATTTTAAACATGTTGAATATCACCTAGATTGATTCCATTATGATTGGATTAAATTAAATTAAATACCCATAAATACATAAATACATAATAATGATAATGTCACATCCATTTTCATTATTATTATCGTAATTATTATAATTACATTAATTTATATTTTAAAATTTAACGATGAAATTATTAGAATAATCTATAATTAATTAAATAAGGTAAATAATAATTTGATAAATATGCACAAGAATTATTTTATTATATATAGACATTTATTTCAAAGGTATTGTACAAATATATGGAGGACTAAGTATGGAACGTAAAAGATTTGATGGAGAATATTATTTTAATCATATATATATATATATATACACACCTTACTAATGTGATAAAGAATCAACAAATTATAATGATATAAAAAAAAAGAGAGGTAAGAGTGAACATTTAATCAAGGAATTTTTATTATTCATGTTATACTAAGCTTAATTTATTAAATTGTGAGAGTTAAAGTGGAAGAAATAAAGGGATTGTGTAACTTTACTTAAGGATAACTTAATTGCTTTAGAGAATTTATGTTGGCTTGAGTAATGAGGTGGTAAACAATGACTATTTATTAATATTAATAATTTTATTAATTTATATGTATATATGATAATGGAATAAAAAGTATAATTATCCATAACATCATCAAAGTTTTCTCTTACAGACAGTTTGAGTGATGCTAGATAACCTATAACTTATGCCTTTCAATCAAGAGGGATTTGACCATTAGGTGTTTGAGGGATTGTTGAAAGGGCTCAACTCCATTTTGGCTTTAGTAAGCTAGTAAACTACAAATATGTGCTAATTGTTTGAGCATGTGGTATGGGTTGAATATGTTGTTATATACATGTGTGTGCATGACTTTAATATGAAGTTATAATAGTTAAATGAACATTATGACATTAAAGCTTATGTTTATATGGTAACTACTAGATTTATGATGCGAGTTTTGATTAAACAAGGAATTGATTGAGTTAAAAGTAAAGATGTACGTGATAAATGAATGGTGTGATAGTTAATTGTTTTATTTATGAAATAATATTCCTTACACTAAGGAATACTTAATATGCTAGGATGGGTTGTATAGTTATTTTGATAGGAGAGGTCAATAGATTATATGAGTAAACAAGAACTAAAATACATCACATTTAGTACTATAAATTAATAGCATTCATGAGGATACATATGTATCTACTTTTTTTTTTCAATCAGATGAGTAATTAGCCTAACTTATAATACTAAATTCATACCATTTAATAATTGTATTTCCTAAACTTAAACTATATGTTGAACTGAAATTCTGTCCATCATGAATAACGTTAGTAGCTTAGTAATAAGAACCAAAGAGTATTAAGTACTACATTTTACGAAAACAGGGGTTATTAATAGACCACACAACCTTACTTCATGATGAATAAATAGTTTTAAATCAACAATAGCATTAGTCAGAAATGCTAGTGGATTGAGTGAGCAACATGGTTTTATTATGATGCCACCTTAGAATATGAGAATCAAATACATTCATCAACTGAGAACCCACGGAGTATAGCTAAACCATCTTAGGACTAAATAGATGTCTGCTGCCATTTGAATTAATGAATATAGAAATGTGTTTATCATATGAGTAACAAATGGAGGGTACATTCACATACTTTATTTAGAACCAACTCTATTCCTAATAAACTCATAATAGACTTATCTTTATATGATATAAAGTTGAATAGAATTTTGAGCCTAATTAATACATATAATTTATAGAGTTCTTGACCAAATATGTAGCTCAAAGTTATCTTCCATAATGCTAATAAAGTGAATATTTAACATGTTAATCTCCTAAGTATATGTAATAGAATGGAGGTGTCCTTATGTGTAGTTTGAATGCATAACAAGCGAATAAAAGAGTTATATAACTGCTGGTTATTGAGGCATAAAATACTTATGCAATTATTTGCTCTACTTTTTCAATTATTATGAGTTATGATGAAATTTATTCTCGAGCATGAACTAGTTTTATAATACAACTAGATGATTAATTCATTTAAGAGCTTTACTAGGAGTTTTTGTATGCATAACATTGCTTGCACAGGTAATCATTCATGTACAATCCAATTAGGATTGGATAGCTATTCCATCTCTGTTGTCCATTGAACCTGCTCTGAATAATCCACCTTTTATGGGATTATTACTGATATAATCATAAACCATATGGTTAAGATGATGATTACAAACTAATTTAATTTAAGTTAAGGAGATGTCCAAATGCATTAATTAAGCTGATGCTATCACACCCTACCCTTTGTATAAGATATGGCATGCTCTCGTAATACGCTTAACAGATTCCACTCAGACTTGAAACCCACTAAACATATTACAAGGGATGTTAAAACAATTTTTGCAATTCATTTATAAACAAATTTTCAAAACAAACACAGTAGAAGAGAAATGTCTGACCATACTTTCGATCGTGAAAATGAAGGTCTTTCGATAGTAAAAATGAGGGTCTTTCAAATTTTTATTGTTACTTAAAATAAAAATAACGTATTGCAATTTAATTAATTTCAAACCAAATCCCATATAATGCTATAGGTTTAAAGTAACAAATCATTTATAATTCCAAATTCTTTGATTTATACATATACATCAAATAAATAAGTGAAATATATAAAATTAATACACTTTATCTCTGGGTATCTTGCATAGTTGCATGCTTACATCGTATTTAACAAGACATACTTACGAAATAACTATTTAGTCGTACTCCGTTACAGCTTTAGCATTCTAGGTGCGAGTTTTAATCAATCCTTACTTTTCTCATTATTATGATCTACGTTCATAAAAAGGAACGCTGAGTATAAAACTTAGTGGTGCACATTAAACGAAAGTAAAATCATAGTATAGTTCAAAACATCAAATAAAATCAAGATCAACATCTTATTATTGTAAAAACAAAGCATTACTCATAAGATCACAATTTCAAGAAATAAAGTGATCAAATATCATCTAAAAAGTATATACCATATAGTTATATCACAAACAAATCCTAATCTGAAAACATAGTCAGAATAACATAGTCATAGTTATTTCTTCTGCTTCCCTTCCTTTTCCTAACCTTTCCCTGTTCACTTTTTGAACTGTATTACAGAATAATACCAACATTATTAGAATAAGCTTAAGACTTAATCTTTTTACATAATAACTAACTTCTCTACCCACTTCCAACCATATAATCTAAGGATTCTATAATGTCTCATCCAAATTACAGAAGTTTGAAGGACTTCTGATAGAATTTCATCTGTAATTTATATATCTCAACATTACAACTTCAAAATCTATCAAATCACCTGTAGAAAATACAATCCCCTTCCTTCAATTTATCATTTACATAATTCTACCTTACTATATAGTTATCACTTCATTTTAATTCAATTCAAAGCTTAATTCATTACCTAAACACATTATTCAATCATTAATTCAACTCAAAATAACCTTAACTCATTAATTCTCACAAATCCCTAATTCTCCTTTATACTTCCAACACTTAATCCACCACTATCTCAAGGCAAAACTCATAGAAAATCAACAACTATATCTATTGCTATGAATTCCTTGAAAAGAAATCATGAAAAATGGCATAAAACATACCTGGTAAGAGTTTCCTTCTTCCCCCTTTCATTTTCCCCTTTTTCCCTTATGTTGTTTCTATTGGGTTTAAGCCAAATAAAAGGAATTTGGAATGTGTGTACAGTCATACTGCTATGTAAATCACAATTTGCAAATTATGCTGAATGCTTGGTACTCGCATACCAACCAAGCTGTATGCCTATACGATTGCTTTGATAATTTTTTGCTATAACGACTCAACATACGGTATGCCCGTACTATATTTGTGTGCTCGTACCAATACCTCCAATATTTAGTACACCCGCACTATATTGGTATGCTTGTACCAATACCTCCAATATTCGGTATGCCTGTACCATAAGTGGTATGCCCATACCAACACCAAGATTTGCATATTATTATTATTTCAATTGGTTCTTTACTTAAGCATTCTCATACTCATTCTTGTAGCCCATATTTATGGATGTTACAAATGCAAACTTTGACTTTAGGATTATTAGAATTTAAATTAAACCAATTTAAGAATTATTAAGTAGAAAGGTGGTTTCTTATATGTATATATAAATAACTATGAAATTTATTATTTTTGTTACTTAGGAAGTGAAAAATGGATGAAATTGGAACAAATTGGTAATAACAGTAACTATGATAAGATGCATAAAAATGATAATTTAATATATGGAGTTATTTATGAGCATAATGATGCTTGTGCATGAAATAACCCATGCATAAATTAATAGTATCATAGCATCCCTAATGTTATATAGGCGTGTATATGATAACCATGCCACTTGATTGTTATGGTTGCAAATTTGTCTAGTGGAGTATGTAAATTATTATTAAGCATTCAACTTATTTTCTTTGAATTTTTAAAGAAGTGAATCTTTACAAGTCACTATAATATTACTCACTTGAAGCTAAAAAAGGCTATTATGTAAACAATGTTAAACATATCATTCTTGGAGAAAACTAGTTTGATTAGAAGCATAAATGTGGGTATATTATTTGTTCTATATAATCAAATATTTAAGAATATAAAATGATAAAGAGATATAAAAAAGATATACATCACATATATATAAGTGTAACTATCTAAAGTGTTAATGTAATATAATTGATTAAAATATTAAGGAATTTATGCTTAACAGGCAAGGACAATAGAAGGATTGTTATCTTTACTCCATTGATGGATAAAGGAAAGGGCAAAACAAGTTTATGCCTAATACTAATTCATTTATAAATAAGATTTGTAGGTAAAAATATAAGGTCTTGTTAATTATAAGCATATCATTGTATAATAATGTGGATGTTTAATTAATATTTATTTACATATTTAATGGTTATGAAATATATAAATATACCTTGAAATGTTATCATTTTACAATTAAATCAACATCATGCAAATGCATACATGATAAATTCATAAGTCATGCATCATACATCATTAGCATGACATTATGGAGTAATAAGGAAGGTACAGTTATATATATAAATATACATATAAATATATATATAAAGGGTAAAATAATGGTAGTGCTAGTATATTTATATGTCAATGTGATATAGATACATATAGTATAGAGGATATAGAGACATACTAGAAAAATAATTATTGAAAATATATCTAGTGTAGATTATGCATAATCAAAGATAAAGACTGATGTAATCATAAAGAAATGATGAAATTATAGAGAATGATGTAATGACAAAGTATAGAGGAATGCAATACATATTTGCATTCATTGACATAAAGCATATCATTGTTATTTTATCAATGTACAGAGTTATAATATGGTTGATTCATAGAAGAGACATGGTTTAAAGAGTTATTTTAATGATATTTTATTAGTAATTGTATAATTCATTAGTTATGATATTTATTATGATATATATTACTATGATTGTTCATTAATTATGTTATTAATTAATTATATTTGTTATAAAAAGGAAATATAATTTTATTCACTATACAATTAATATTAGACAACACTAAGTTTTACACTTAGCGTTTATCATTTGATGATCATAGGATAAAATAGTTCAGATGTTCGTCCGGATTAGTGAAGCATCAACACAGTCAGAATACTTCAAGTCTTGTACAACTATCAGGAATAGTTTTGATAATATAATGTATTCCTAGTATATGTTTTTGTTGTGCAACTATCATTATATAATTTATATGCAGTAAAATATTTTAGACTTATATAATAATTGAGATACTAAAATTATCATTATGTGGCTTGTTTTAATTATATTAACATTATATATATACTACTACAATTATTGGATGGCATGCCAAAGTTTATATAAACATGTGATAGTATAAAGTCATAGGTAATAAAATGAACAGTTATAATTACAGACCAGATATATTTCATTGAAGTGAAAAAATTTTTATAAATCCTTTGTAAAGTGATCAATGAATTTCTATTTATATAGTTTTTATTAATCATTCTATGGGATCATGTTCTCACTAGTCAAGTTTTTATTTATTGTTGTTACACATTTAAACAATTCAATGATTATGACTTGACTTTGATTTTTAATGCATTAGTTCTCCATATCCCTCTTTTGATTTTCATTTATTCATTTTCACAAGGAGTTTAATTTTTTTCAATAAATATTATCAATTAATTGCTTATTGAATTGTAACCTTTGATGTTTCTCTTATGTTTATATCTCATACCTCCTTTATACCCCATATATGATTTAGTTATTTTTTATGCACTTTAATATTCCATCTTTTCATTTCCTCAAGACTTTCATTTTTTATAATCAATGATGTTAATTACTTAGGTATTAAATTATTTTTCATATATATATAAGTGCATAATGAAAATTGTATATTAATTTTTCTTCATATTTTAATTTATCGAATATTTGGTCAATACATATGACATATATTTTTACTTTCAAATCTTAATACGACTAAAAAGGATTGAAGTATTAAGGTGCAAGTATGTAGCATGTGAGAAGCTCTTACTAAAAATAATCTTAAATTAGTTTAGAATTGATCTTTATTGATAAGAAGGTAATGTGTAAAGAAAGTTTGATATAAATATTTCAATTTCATGAATTTTTTTAAATTTATAGTATTATACTAATATTGTATAGAAAAATCATATGCATGCTACTATTTACAAGATTCATGTGACAAAATACAAGTCAATGTTGATTGAGGGTTGTTTATTTACCATTAAAAATGTAAAGATTGTTAAAAGTTTAAGGTACTATCAACCATTATCAAATGAATTAAAATTTTTATATTCTATTATTTTACGAAAACTTAAAAAAGGGGTATTAGAAATTAAAAGAAATGGATTTGAATTTGTTACCCCTGATTTGGTATAAACTCATATCGATCATAATAAAGTTTTATCATGTATGCCAAGAGTTAAATCTTAAAATATATCAATTTTTAACATTTATATATTTATTTTGGTGTACATTTATAGTTTATTATTAAAATATTCTAGTTTTTAGTATTTTTATATTTTTTTGATGTAGATGTTATTGGATGCATTTTAGAGATTGGATATTTAAATATTGTTGAAATAAGGAAAAGAAAAAGAGATATTCAAATACTTACCCCTTAGTAAGTATTTTGATATCTCTAATTTTATATTTATAAATTTTAATAATGTTTCCAGTACTTTTATATTTGAATTAGTATTGATTAACTTGAATAAATACACAATGACATTTGTTTTAAAGTCACGCTTTAGGGTGATATTAAAGAGAAGTTTGTTGTGAGTTCATTCACAAGCAACAATAACCCTTTTATTATTATAGTTAGTTCTATAATAATTAAAAATTTTGAAGTTTTTTAATTTTATTTTACTTTAAAAGAATTTATGAAAAATGTATTCAACATAAATTATTAATCTAATTTAATTCAAATGTATTAGAAGAAAAGTGACATTTTTTGAGTAATGCTACCAAGATATATGTAAACCTGTAAAATAAAGATGTAACCACATTTTTTTGAAGGTATTTTGAATTTTCCGTACCTCATAAAGGGAAAAAAGTGAATTTATGCTTCAAAATAACTAATAATTTTTATTTATAGGTTTTTATATATGAAGTCTCATTTGAAATCTATCAAAAGTAACCCATGTCACACCCACATTAGCGACCCTAGTTGTGTGACACTATTGTATGTGAAATATTAAATGAATGATAGGATGTATACATACATATATATATATATATATACATGTTTATGTGCTTGATGGTTATGGTGTGATGTTGACTACTTGATTATGCATGCCTATGTGAATATATATGTACGATGTATGAATGTTATGATGGGGAGTAGAGGTGAAGAATGTGATTGAATGATAGGTAGGAAGGGAAGAAGTTTTATGGTGTTAGTGTTTTAGAAGTGTTTTATGATTGAGTTGTGGCTTAAGTACCTTGAGAGTGAGCTTAGAATGAGTTGTGGGTTGAAGATTGGTAGTGGTACGAGCGTACGAGTCACCATACGGGCATACCAAGTAGGAGGGATGAGTGGCCTTAGGCTCCTGGAGACCGTACGGGCATACCAAAGGGTTGTACCAAAGGGTGCTCACAGGAAATTGGGTTTGTCAAGAGTTTTAGCTCCGTACGAGCGTCCCGAATATGGTACAGTCGTACACGACTTAAGTTTAACTTTTCAATGGATAAGAACAAAGCTTTTCCTTACTTTTCTTTCATCTTTATCCTTCTTAAACCCTTGGAAATAATAGAGTGAAGAGTCTTAAGTGCCAAGAAGGTGTGAAAGCTAGAAGTTGAAGGTTTTGATCATTAGTAACGGGACTACAGGCATACGTTCGAAGTGGTATTGCTACAGGTTTGTGCTAGTTATGTTGTTTACTTCTTTTCTTATCTTAGGACCTAAGTAAGGTCCAAAGAAATGATGTGCCCTGTTACTATGACTGCATATTGCTTATGTTTTCTATGATGAGCATGGTATATATATAATCATGGCATGCATGAGGAAGTATAAGGGGGAAAAGAAAGTGAAAGAGAGAGATGTTTATAGAGTTATATGCTCCAAACCTACTGGGTCATACAGATGGTGGATTCCCTCGAGGAATCATAAAGCTAAATGTGCTCCCTATCGGAGATGAGTCTTGAGACCTACAATTTAAAAGAAATGGGTTCATTGAACTATAAAGTTAAATGCCCTCCCTCGAGAGATGAGTACCGGTACCTACAGGGATCCAGTAGGGAAAGGAAATGTGCATATATGTACAGGAAAAGAAGAGGGAATGAGGGAGAATGCATAGCATAAAGGCATTCTCATTTTATATGTTGATAATGGAAATGGATTCATTAATGCATTCCTTATGTTCATAATGGATGATGACGTACTATGATTGCATGGTTGATTGATTATTGAATGGATGTTATGATAGGGTGATGTTAAATACCATTAGCTTGATTGTGATTATGGATTATCATGATGTCTTGTATCTATGTGTTCACTAGCACCATTGAGTTTTATACTCAGTGTTTATCATTGGATGAACGTAGGTACTGAGCCCTCGGGAGAGCGACCTAAGGAGTAATCTTCAGCGTCAGTAGAGGATATTTCATTCTCGAAGCGGTACTGGACCTTTGGGGCATACTCTGACTTGTTTTGTTAGAATAACTTGTATTAATCATAGAGGCATTAATTGTTACTGTATTTTTAGTGGTGATACTTGTAACTGGTATTATGTAATTGTTAAGAACCTTGATGTATGCTTTTGTTCATGTATATATAATATAACTGAGAGGTTGCCAATCTGAATTGTAAGAATGAATGAATGAATTTCTAGGGTATGATATGTATTACTAATAGACGCCACGCTGAAATTCTTATCACCACTACATACAGGGACGTGTACCCATACGAACAAAAATAGGCTTTTTTTTTGATGATGTATCCCTTGTAGTGTGAGTAGCGATTTCTTTAGGGGAGATCGATACTCATGCTACGGGAGCATGTTACTCCAGGTATGGGCTGGGTGTGACAACCCATCTCGAGAAATTCCAATATAAGAACAAGTATTTAATACTAGAATGAGCATAAAAGAAATGTTAGAAATAAATTAAAGTGAGACACTAGAGGTATAATTGTTTTATTTGGAAGATATGAAATTATTTGGTTACTTTTAAAATTTAACGTTTAGAATTAAGAGGTGAAATATCTATACAAGATCACATAATTACTGTGAGAGCCACTATCAAAGCAATTAATGATTTATTTGAAGGGTGATATATTTCTTTCTTATTTATCTATGTAGCAATTACATGTGTGATACTTGCAATAAGTAATGTAAATATTCTTTGATAAAGTAAGTTACTTAAATTTGCTAGTTTAATAGTATTTTATCATATTTTTTTAATTCTAATAACATGATTAACTTTTTCATTTACTGTCTTATTATAGATATAAAATGCATTTGAAGGTTAAAGATGTGATTATAAGTTATACATTTATTTTTTTTTAATTTGAAAGTAGAGAAATTACTAAATACATGAGTGAAAAAGTTATTAAATTGACTAAAAGATAAAAATTCTAAGCCTCAATACAAGTTAGAAGTCTTTGTGGAAGAGATTTAATTTTCAAGTAAAGGCTTAATGAATACAACTTAAAGCTAGGGTTGGATAACTTTTTTATATCTAAAATTTGGCTACTAAATGAAGATCTTGAATTATAACACAAATTAAAAAAAAAAGAGGTATGCTTGAATTTGTATATGATGTGAATTGAACTTAAATTTTTCTTTTAAAAAAGTAACTTTTTCAAAAACTAAATGTATAATTTAGGCATAGTTATTTTGGATGAAAATTATTAGATGCATGACATAAACTAAACATATGATTTTTAGATATTTATTTTTAGCAAAAAAAAATGCAAATATATCTTGAGTCTTAAGATTCCTCATTATTTGATTATGATCTTTTTATTATTTTAGATGTTTAAATTTTTAAGAATGACTTTCCCCTATAATTTTCAATAGGACTTAGTAGGCATAATTAATGATAAGGATAAATATAATTATGATAAAAGTATGGAAATGAATAGGCCAACAAAATGCATGAAGAAAGCTCATACCATTGTTGAGGAGAATCTCATTTAAGATATTAATTTTAAGGATATTGTTGAGGAAATGAAAAATAATTTTATTTCGTAGTTGACTTCTTTTGATTGTTGGATATTTAGCATTTTAAATTATGTTAATTTTTTAAAGCAATATATGTATTAAGATTTTATTTAAAGAGAAATGTCACACTATTATCTTAAATTATGTAATTCTAAATAAACAAACAAATTATATAGAAAAAATTAATCAAGTTCATTACTTATTAAATAATATCTATTAGCATGCTAATATTGGAGTCATAATTTAAGTATAGTTTTGACCTATAATTTTAAGATTAAATTTATGCAACTATGATAAGCAAATCAAATTGAACATTTAATTTTGAATTAATAATAATTAAATTTGGGTAATAACTACCATAATCACTTTTTTATTTTTGAATTCAATACTTTATTAATCTGATTTAGATAATTTTTCATAAATATATAAAAATATAAAAGGTCAATTAGTCTTAATTTAATATGAAAATAAACAATTAAACTTGACATTACTTAATATATATAATGTTAAATATAATTAAATATAACAAAATAAAGAATTAACCTAACTACAATTAATAATAATAAATGTATGAAAAAACTTCTATATTACTTATTACAAATGATTAATCAATGTAAAAAGAAAAATTACTCCTAAATAACATTATCAAAAATTCAATCAAATATATTTTTAAACTTTTTAAAAAATTATGAATTTTTAATTAGTAATTCTTCTAGCTACTCATTCTTTAAGTGCAACATTCATTTTAAATGGTTATAAGTTTTATTTTCCCAGTATATTTAATGTCTTTTACTACATTTATATATAGTTACATATAACCTTTCATATTTTAAGGGTGTATGAGTCATATGCATTCAAATTAATATTTGATTTAAGGTGTACATCTTTTTAGAAACTAATAAGTATGAAGTTGAGTACATATTTTAGAAGAATAGGTTCAAAAGCTAATAGAAAAGAAAGGAAAATTTATATGATCTATATAAAGTATAAGCAAGATATTTACATGTCAAAGAAAGTAATTAAGCTTTTTTTAATCACTTCATAAAGATACATCAAAATCATCAAATTTCTTTATCTACTTACAATGGTTCATTTCTAAACACATTATTTCATATTAATTTTGAAGTTTATCATATCTTGTATGTTAAATTTTAATGAAGCATTATTACACTATTATGTTAATTTGATTAAGTAAGTGCAGAACAAACCTTTAGTAAAAGGTATTCTAAGTATGTTAGACTAAAAAGGAAGATTAATTTGCTTTAAGTGAAGAATTGAGAAGACATTTATGCATAAAAAAAATTCAATCAACACATTTTTAGCCCTTTTATATCAAAGAAACTTCAAATCATCTAACAAATACAACCATATAGGTTGCAAAATATCATTTAATTTATATATATTAGTTTTGTATGCAAAATCTAAACATAACATTACTAATAACTTAATTTCATTTATTTTAAAGATGGTGCAATCTAAGAGAAGAGTGGTTGTTCCTAAGATAATATGACTTTGAAAAAAATAAAAGACTATTCTAATAAGGCTGACTTAAAAGAAAATAGGAAAAAAGACTTTGCTTTAGAGATAAAATGACAATACCTTATCTTAATTACATTTAATCATAAATTTTTCATTATCATATTGAATTATAATAACTCATCCAACCAAATTTTTACAAGGTAACTTCTTCCAAAACCTTTATTCTTACGTTATTTTGAAATATTATTTGTGATCTATTCTTATAAATACAATAATGACAACTTGAAATTTTAGACCTCCAACTTGGAAATGCTAATTTTGTAAGGCTTTACTATAGTATAAAGAACCGACACTCAAATCTAAAAATATGTTTATAAAAGGTCAAGTTAAACTACCATTTATAAAAGAACCTCTGATAATATTATAACAACTTTTGAACCAATCTTTTGGTTAGAGAGTAATTAATTTTTGTAAAAATATAAGGGCATACAACTCAGTGTTTGCTTTTACATCTATAAAAAGGAAGGTGGTTGATAAAATTAATAATAGTAAAGGGCCATATTTATTCATAATGAATGGGCAAGACTATCATAAAATTGACTCTTTGTTACCTAAAAGATGAAAAAAACATACTTCATACAATTGTACATTTATGACATAGAGAATGAGATCTAAAACAAGATGAGATATTTGAAAAGAAATAGGAATCAAAGAGACATTGTTGCTAAAATTTTATAAGATCTATCAATAATTTTGGAGGCTAATAACATTTTAGTCAAATCTTTTAGGATGATACATGATAGATACAAAAGACAACTTGAATTACAATTTCACCTAAAACTTATGAGTAGTAGAAACTAAGATGATTAAAGGCATAATTTACCAACTTCTTTAGAAGTGGCTGGTATAATACTTAATGATATTTCTGAAGAAAACTTTGTTAGAGATGTCATTATATAACACATGATAAATGGTCTATAATACATAACTAATCTACATCCGAGTTTTATGTCAATGACATATACATTAATACATCCATAAGGAGAAGGTGGATATAGACTTAGAATATTATTAAGGTAAATGGAGGATAAGGCTTTCAAGAGACAAAGTATTATCAATGAAGGAATATTTCACCTTTAGATTGCAATAAAGAATGAATGAAGGATATATTTTGCTTAAGGTAGGAAGGCTACTATAATAATACATTATTGATTGCTATATGGCAATTGAAGAAGAAAGATTTTTATGGATAAGAAACAATCAAAAGAAATTAAGAGTTGATCTATACAATAAGTTAATGGATGTTATGTTGCATGGTGATCATGATATCAAGAAATTAGGAAAGACCATAATTCTTCCATCATTCCATACTAGAGGATTAAGATATAGAGTCTAAAATTACTTAGATTTTATGACAATATGCAAATGAATTGGATATCCTAATTTATTTATTAACATGTAATCCTAAATGGCCAGCAATCAATTTGATATCTCAACTTATTAACCAAAAAGATGAAGAGAATCATGTTAAAATCATTTGTAGGCTCTTTGACAGTAAACTATTCGAGCTTATGCAAGATCTTAAGAATCATAGATTTTTTGGAAGAATAATTATAACTATGTAATGAAATTATTACTTCATCATATATTTATAAAAATACTAACTAATGCTATATTATTTTCTAACTTCTCAAGTTTGTATCTTATTAAGTTCCAAAAGAGAAGTTTTCCCAATTCACTTATTTTATTATTCCTCCATCTAAATCAGAAAGATCATTTAATAGAATTTATTGATGAAACATTAAGTGCAGAAATCCTAAAAAAAGATGTTGACTCTAATGGTTACACTATTATCCTAAATTTTATGATCCATGGACCATGTGGTGAGCTTAATAAATACTTGCCATGCATGTCTAATGGTTCTTTTACAAAGCATTTTCCAAAAACAAATTCAATGACCATATAATGATTGATGTCGATGGCTTTCCTATTAATAGAAGAAGGGATACATGAAATTATGTTAATAAAAGGACTCTTACTTACAATCATTACACAATACTATACAATAGAAACTTGATTATCAAGTACAATGCATGTATAAATGTTAAGATATGTAATCACTCAAGGTTAATAAAATATATTTTCAAGTATTTTCATAAAGGTACAAATAGAGCAATAATGACAATTAAGCCTAATGATACTTCTTCTAGCATAGATGAGATCAAAACCTACTTAGATTGTAGATATATATCTACAACTAAATTATTTTGGAGAATATTTCAATTTGACATCCATTATAGAGAACCATCAGTTGAAAGGTTACTATTCTATTTGGAAGGACTGTCACATCCACATTAGAGACCCTAGGAGTCTTGTATGAATGTGTGTGAATGTGTTAGATGAATGGAAGGCTTGGTATTGTATTATGCTTGAGATTGATGATTTGACTGGAGTATGTGTTTATACGTGTATATAGATATATAGATGTTATTGGCTTTGGTTGGCGTTGCTATCACCTTATTGAGGGGCATGTCTTCCTGGTTGAATGAGGGACAACCATTACGTTTATGTAGGGGTGTATTAGAAGTGTTATTTGGTGTGGTATTGGTTTTGGTACAGGCGTTGCCAGGGAATAGGTTTTAATTTAGGCTTAGATTGATTTTAAGTAGTGGTACGGGCGTATGGAATTCCGTAAGGGCATACCAAACGGGGGAGTGACCGTACAGACATACCAAAGGGTAGCCTGACCGTATGCAAACTTGTAGGAATTTGGGTTTGTCAAGAGGAATGTGGATGTACGGGCGTATCAAATATGGTACGGGCATACCATCCCTCGCAAGAAATTGTGTGCATCAGAAGTTTTAGTTCGGTATAGGCGTACCATGATCCATACGGCCATACGCAACTTAAGTTTGATAAGTCAAAGGATAAGTATTAAGGGTTCTTTCATTTCTTATCAATTCTAAACCCTTCTAAACCCTCTTAAACCATTATTAGTAGCTGGTGAAAGAGTGCTTAGTGGCTTTTGAAGAGTGAGGACTAGAAGTATAGCTTGGTGATTGATAGAGGCGAGATTACAAGCCTCCTTTAAACGTGTGTGGATTTTAGGTTTATGCTAGTTTTGTGTCTTCGGTATGTTCGGCTCATTTCTATGCCTTGAGACTTAAGTAAAGGCTAAGTATGAGGCTTCGTGTTGTTATTCTATTGTTTTGGTGTGATATGTGGATGATTGCGTTTGATATGCTTTGATTGGATGCTTTTTCCTTGCTTTATAAGGGCATGACTATGTATTCTCTTATGGCTGAAGCATAATGGCATGGGATGTATTTATGACATGCATGGCAATGAAGGAAGAATGGAAAAGAGAGAAAAGAAAATGAGTAATGAGGGCAGAGCTCAGCTCTAGGCATACTAGGTCAACTAATGTTTATAGGATTCCTTCAAGGAATCGTTTAGATGAATGACCTCCCAAAAGGGGAGATGAGTCTCGAGACCTACCATAGGGAAAAAGGTGCAGGGCACCGTATAAATATATGACCTCCTTTGGGAGATGAGTAACGATACCTATTGGGACCTAGTATGTGCGAAAGGATTGTGCACAAATATCAGAAAATAAGAGTGAATGGAAAAATGAGAATGAGGAAGAATGCATTGCATAGTTGTATTCATACTGCATGCTTGAGAAACGTATGCTCTAATGATGTTGCTATGCTATTTGTAGCTGATACGAGGTTATGTGATTCCTATGCGATTGCTGAACTGGCTTATGGCTTTATACGTTTATTTATGTATGTTCTCTAGCACCATTGAGTTTATCTCAGCATTTGTCATTTGATGAATGTAGGTTCGGAGCCTTCGGGTGAGCGAGCAGAGAAGGAATAGAGGTCATCAGCAGAGATAGTCAGATCTCAAAGTGGTACTGGACCTTGATGCATTCTACGGCTTCTTTTGCTTGTAGCTTTGTAGTCGTAGAGGCAGCAGTTGTCTCAAATTTTGTTGTTACTAATGTATAAACTAGGTTATAATATCTGCCACATACAATTTTATCATATTATAACATGCGGTTTGAGTTTCATTGCTTGGCATTGTGAGTGGATGTATGAATGTCCAGGGTTATTGGTTTACTGTCCACACCATACATAGGGATGTGTCCCCATACAACGTGTTTACGATGTATCCCTTATAGTATGGGCAACGACTTTCTCCTAGGAAGTCGCTGTTCATGCTACAGGAGCATGTCGCTCCAGGTATGGGCTGGGTGTGACAAGGACAGCACACAGTCATAATTTAATGAAGAAACATCACTTAATACTATCCTTAGTAGAGGAAGGCTACATAAAAATTCATTAAGTGGCTTCAAATAAATAACAAATATGAAGATTGTAAGGATTTAACATACATCGATTTTCCAACATGATGGGTATGGAATGATAAACAAAAGATTTAGATAAGGATGAAAAAAGAGAAAATCATAGGTAGGATATACTTTGCACATCCTTCAAGTGGAGAGCATTTCTATTTTTATATACTATGGAATATTGTTAAAGGTTGCACTTCTTTTGAGAACATTCAAATAATTAATGGAGTGATCTATCCAATATTTAAATTTACATGTTATGCATTAATATTATTAGATGATGATAAGGAAAGACATGATTATCTTATTGAAGCATCATTATGGGTAACATATGATTAATGAAGACACCTATTTATCATAATAATACTTGATTGTGAAGTTATTAATGCAAGACAATTGTGGGAATCCAATAATATGCTTTTGTTAGAAGATATACTTCCAATTCAATGTCATAGTTTAGGTTTACAATAATTGGAACTCATTAACCAACAATTGATATGTATGCATTACTTGAAGTGGAAAGTATACAACTAACATTTTAAAAAGCCTATAAGATATTAATGGTATGCTTATCCCAGGTTCTTCTTTGATCAACATATCATAAATAAATTGATCAATGAAGAATTGGATTATGATACAAAATAATTAAAGGTTGCACATGGAAGAATGCATGCCCTATATGCATGTCAAAAAAATAACATATAATATTGCTATGGAATCAGTAGACAATGAGAGTGATAAGATTTTCTTTATTACTAGCCTTAGAGAAACTTATAAGAATTTTCTATAGAAGACTATAATAAGCAAGCTAAGAGCAAATTCAATTATAGTCTTACTTGTTGTAACATCTAGAATTGTTATTTTATTAGTACCAAATGAATAAACTACATACTCTTAGTTTTATATCCTTTTAGATATCATTGTAGAATCAATAAATGAAATATGATATGACATATAACTAGCTGAACTAGCATACAAAACATCATTGATAATTTAGGATAAGGCACCTATGAGCGCCGGTTTCTGCCGGGGCCTAGAGGGAGGCTTACGAAAGTCACGGACCGGGGACCACACTTGGAATGAAAGTGCAGTCTTCCTAAGGGGTTCCCTTAGGGAATGATATGGACTCGAAAGAGTCACAAGGAGTCACCACCGGATGGTTCCGGATTGGTCCAACCGACCCATAGCATGAGTGCTAGTTAAACCCTTCAGAGATTGGGTTCGGGTG
>CANYBF011849399.1:0-24674 GCA_948192965.1 Dalechampia spathulata | reverse complement strand
GAGAAATGAGTATGACTGTGAGAGCATTGGCATTGCATTGCATCTGGTGTTCACATTGTGTTTGTGATTATGCTTGAATGGCATTGCTCTGATATGATTGTGATGGTGTATTGCTATCCTTGTGATGTATTATTGTTATATATGTTACTAGCACCACTGAGATTATTCTCAGCATTTGTCATTTGATGAACGTAAGTACAGAGCCCACGGGTGAGCCGTCTGGGAAGGACTAGAGGTCGTCAGCTGAGACAGATCGATCTCAACTTGGTACGGGACTTCTGTGGCAAACTCCAGCTCCGTTTGTGTCTATGTAGCTTGTGTATATTTAGTGTGGCAGTAGTTATAGTTGTATCGTACAGTTTTGTACTTTTGTATAGCTTTTGGTGGTTTTATTGTACGCACGCACTTTTTGTATAACGGGTTTTATATTAATGAAGTATGGGTTGCCCGTCATGTTTAATGACTTATGTATGTGTGTATGTATGAATGGATCCCGGGTATTGCTTGAACATCACGTGTTTTCACAGCATAACCACCATTAGGCTTAGAGTGGGTCCCCATACGATGAGTATACGGTGTATCCCTGACGGTACAGGCACTGGTCTCCAGCTGGGGGTTGCTGTTTGTATCGTGGGAGCATGTCTGCCTGGGTATGGGCCGGGTGTGACACATTTGGCTACTGGACTAGTAACTATTGTTATAAGCAAAACTCTATCAATGGTAAATACCTATCCCAGCTACCTTTCTATTCTAATACACAAGCCCATAACATATCTTCCAAAATCTATATAATCCTTTCTGATTGACCATCGGTTTGTGGGTGGAAAGCAGTACTAAAGTGTACTCTTATACCCAATGTTCTCTGAAAACTCTCTTAAAATTGAGATGTAAATTGGGGATCTCTATCAGACACAATGGATGATGGCACACCATGTTACATCCATGTTTGACCCCTAAGAGTTTTAGTATTTCTGTGTATGCTTGATTGGATGTATACGTGTATGTATACATGTCTTGGTACAATTGCATGCGTATGTGCTGTATATTCTGTGACTGTAAGTACGTCGTGATGACGTATTGAATGTGTATTTGTATGTATGCAAGGTGTGTGCATGATGGCATGCATGTTTGGGTTATGTTTTGGGTATTTCAGGTGGCCGGCGAGTGAGTTTGAGGTTGAGAAGAGGAGTTTGAAGTGTGGTACGAGTGTACAGGGCTTTGTACGGTCGTACCGAGTAGGGTAAGTCAGAGGGCTAGGGCTCCTGGAGTCCGTACAGGCGTACCAGAGGGTTGTACGACCATACGTCAACTCGCAAGAATTTAGGTGTGTCAGGAAATTTTGTGTGGTACGGGCGTACCAAAGGGTGGTATGGCCGTACCGAAGCTCGTAGGATTTTAGTTTGTCAGGCTTTTTGGGTTGGTACGGGCGTACGGATGGTGGTACAGCCATACGTGACTTAAATCTACCTTTTTAACAGATTAGAAGATGCCCTTTTTATTATGTTCTTTTCCCCAAAACCCTTTTAAACGTCATAAACCCTAAGTAAACACCTGAGGAGGGATTTCTAGGCATCGAGAAGGGGCGAGAGCATGGAGTTGAAGCTAGAGCCGGTTAGCAACGGGATCACGGGTTAGAGATAGTCTTTCTTCAGGTTTGTGCTAGATGTTTATTGTTTGTGTTAGGACTTTCTGTTGGTTGTATTAGCTCCCTTTCTTACTTCTAAGCCAAGTATGGCTATAGAACTGATGCTTGAGGATTGAATTCCCTGTGATTATGCTTGTTTATTCTTTTGGTGATTGTGATTGTGGTTATGGGTTCCGAGAAGGAACGTATTTGTGGTTCTTGGTTCCGAGAAGGAACGTGCCTTGTGCTTATTAGCTATTTGGCTTATTAGATTGTTATGTGACTGGTTCATGCATTATAAATGTTGGCATAGCATATCATTGGGAGGGGATGAAATAAGGGTGGCGATATGATGGTACGAGATGTACAGCGGTACGAGAGGTTCCGATATCTATCAATTAGGGGGTGAGATGCTCCTACTGGTGCGAGAGGTGCCAGTATTAATTGATACAATACGGGAGTGAGATGCTCCCCGTAAAAGAGTGTGAGAGGCACAAAATCGAGGGCGAGTGCAAAACATTATTGTGAGTATTCATGATTGTGTGGCACCTAGGCAGAGATTTCCGGTTGTGCATGTGATACTGTTGTTTGGTTGTGTGATGTGTTTTATGTTCCTAGAACCATTGGGATTTATTCTCAATGTTTGTCATTTGATGAACGTAGGTCCGAGTTCGGAGAGTGAGCAATAGGGTTAAAGGTATAGCAGTTGGTACGTGGACTTCTGGACGGACTCCTGCGACTTTGTATATTTGTGCATATTCCTTGTATTTGTAGTATTTGGTAGTATCTTAAATGTATTATATAATAATCTATGTATTTATATCCAGGGTTTGGTATTTATTTATATATCTTTCTGTTACTGGATTTTTATACGAGCATTAGAGTTTAAAATCCCTTGTAGTATAATTGTTATTTTTTTGAGACGGAAGAATGATAGTTATGCTACGGGATCATGTCGTCATCCCTCGGGTCTTGGGTCGGGGTGTGACACACCATGCAAACGTATAATCTCATTAATGTATAACCCTACTAACCTCTCTAAACTATAATCCATACGTACCGGTATAAAATGAGCTATCTTTGTTAATCTATCAACAATCACCCATACAGAATCATGCCCGGCACTTGTTAATGGTAACCTTGTAATAAAATCTGAATACATACCTGCATATTGTTGTTGCGCTCAAGTGTTATCGATTTAACAATAATTGAAAGATTATAATGTTTGTGTGTCTTACACTTCTATTAAATGTGATAACACTAGTCCAATAAACTTGTTTAAGAATCCCATACAGCATTCTAGAACTAAACACATAAATATTAGGCACCATTTATTGCTTGATAATGTGCAGAAAGAGTATAACTTACTAATTGGCCGATATTTTCACCAAACCCCTTAGTGAAGAACTTTTAACTTTCATCAAACATGAGCTAAGGTAATAGATGGATCATTTTTGAAATAGGAATAATTGATGAACTTTAGGAAGTTTCAGAATATTACCTTAAAACTCTTCAAAAATTTCTGAATTTTTAGTCCCGTATGGTCGTATGTCATCTGATACGCCCATACAAATCTTCAACGTCTAATTCCAAATTCTACCAAATGTCTCATATGGTCGTATATTCTTTTTGTATGCCCGTACGGCTTCTCACTTTAAAATTCTAATTTTTACTGAAGCTCAGGTACTACCGTATAGATTTTGGTATGCCCGTACATGTTATAGGCATAAAATTGATATGATCGTACAGATTCGATACGCTCGTATGCGATACAATGTTCAAATTTCAATATTTTTGGTGAAGTGATGGTACGGCCGTACACATTTTTCATATGCCCGTACCAATTCAAGTTTTAGAATTAAAATTTTTCGTGAAGCTCTTATATGGCCATATAGCATTTTCATACGCCCGTATGTGATAGTAAATTTTTTGAAATTTTTGGGCATTTTGAGCCTGTACAGCAGTATGCATAGGTGATACACCCATACATGACTCCAAAACCCTAATTTAAAGTTCTTTTTTCTGCCGCCGTCGATTACCGTTTTTCAATTTCTCTCTCAAATCTTCACCAAATCCACTTAAATCAGTCCCAAATCATTTAAAATTCCATTGTCCATTCCTCTACTCTTGATTTTTGGTCTAACTCTTCATGAATCTCAGGTGTTTGTTTTCAATTTTCACTATTTTCTCTATTTTTATTCCAATTTCACTTTATGATTTTTTGAGCTTTTTAGTCACTTTTAGCTCTAGGTTCTTTGGAGTAAAGTGCTTAGGATTGTATTTTTAAGTTGCATGCCAAATATTATTGATTTTCATATAGGTCAAATTTTTAAGTTTTTCAAACTCTGTCAAATTGCTATTGAATTTTCGAAAAAATCTGTTTTTTCTATCAAAATTTATGTTTTTACTCATGTTTGCTCCTCTATCTTATGGTGGTGGCTTCTCATCTCAAGGACGTAGAGTTAAACATACTATTCCTTTAGGTTCTGGCCATTGAATTAATACTCTTGCTCTGGTTATACGCCAATCCATTCTGAGTGAGAAAGTTTTCTCTCACTCTCGATTTATGTGTTAATCCACTCTCCGTCAGGTTATATTGGAGGCTGACATTTTGCAATTCTTAACTAATGTCGGTTGGTCAAATTTTACATTTTTAGATAATCATTATGTTTAGTCTGTTGCTTTAGAGTTTCTACAGACTTTTCAACTGTCTACTTCCTTCAAATGCACTTTCAGACTTTTCCACAAACTCTACACTCTTTCTTCTGTAGAGTTTGATGCTCTCTTCGACTTCACTTCTGATGACGTTACAAATGTCAAATCTGTGGTCTTTAATAACAATTCTTTCTAGCAGGATATCATACTTGATACCTCTTTTCATCCTTCGAGATTGAAAGCCTCTTATCTTAAATCTCCCGCACTCTACTACTGTCATTGGCTGATTACCTATTTGATTTTTGGGCGATTAGAGTCCAATGATACCGTTACTGGTCCTGACTTAATTTTCTTATACTCTATGATCACGGGTACACCCATTCAGTTTGGGTGTTGGCTTCAGACCTCTTTTCATGAGGTTAGTGAGATATCGCATCATTCTGCTGAGTTTTAGATGATTATAGCTGCTACCCTACAGTCCCTTAGTGTCCTGTTAGAGCCATTTATCCCCCCTTTGAGTCCATAGTGATTATTTTGATGTTGTCAAAAGGAGAGATATGTCTTTAGAGATATATTTGGAGATAGGTCTAGTTTTATACTAATTTGACTTTCATTATATTTTTGTTTTTAGTTGACTTTTATGTCATTTTTGCTTTTTGCTCTGATCATTGTATTCATTTCATTTATGAGTATATATGACATCTGATGTTTATCCATCTCATTATCTATGTTTTTGGATTTTAGTACTTTAATCATTGTTTTGATTATTTCTGATTGTATTGCTCTGATTATGATTTTCTACTCCTTTGTGATTGATTGACTTTTTATAATTAATGGCATGAATTCTAAAACAAAGGGGGAGATTTTCAAATCAAAAATTATTTGAGCATGTTTTTGCAAATTGAACTTAAATTGATTGCCAACATAAAAAGTGGAGATTGTTAGACCCAAGATTTTGATGTGTGTATTTTATTTAAATCAATTTAAGTTAATTTCCATTTAATATGTAATTTATGGATATGGTACAGGTGCACCAGTGCTGTGTTTTGTATGGTACGGGCATACAGTTGATTATACCAAATTAACTTTGACTTATTGTGTTTAGTATTGGCGTACCATTGTTATGTTTTATGAGGTATGATCATACGACTAACCGTATCAAGTTGATTTTGATTTGCTGAGTTTGGTATGAGCATACCAGTTTTGGTACGGGCGTACCAAATGATGTGAAACATTCCTAAGCTTCAGTACGAGCGTGTGGTACGGTCGCACTGAAGCTCTTAGGAATTTTTATACATCAGTAAGTTTAGGGAGGTACGGGCATACCAATAAATGGTACGGCCACACCAAAACTCATAGTAAATCTTTGCATCATTATTGTTTAAGTGGTACGGGCGTACTAATGTGTGGTACGGCTGTACTGAGCTTTCGTATAATTTTTGTATTTGTGTTTAATTCGGTACGGACGTATGAGGATCTGTACTACCGTACGCGTATCTGCAAAAAGTTTTTAAAAGCTTTCTAACGAATCTATTTGTTAAAAAAAAGATACACAAAGCAATTATTTTCTAACGATTATTTTCCTTTATGCAAAGCTTCCTTTCAGCTGTGAACATCATTTGCAAGTAAGTTTATTTGTTAGAATCTCAATCTTGTGTTGTAAACTTTTTTTGTATTTTATTCTCATAATCTAAGTGTTGGGTATTGTAATCTTGATTGGTGTGTGATTAATGCTTAGGCATTATCTTGTAATTAAGAGTTTGTTTAATGTGGATTGTAATTCATTGTAAAGGTTTGAGTCAGCAAGTTACTGGGGTTATGATTCATATTGAGGAATTATTTGTTGTATTAATTGTGATTGGATTAGTGAAACCCTAAGTTGAAGATTTAGGAAAAGTAAATGTAGACAAAGAGTTATGTTGAACCACTATAAACGTGTGTTACCAATTCCATAAAGATTTTCATATATGATTAATAAAAATATCTCTCTATTTAATTAATTTAATATAATAATATTTAAATTGATTTTAGCATCAAAAAATTAATTAAGGATAAATTGAAAATCAATAAATTAAATTCATTATGTTATATATATATATCAAATAACATATAAAAAAACATTATAATAAAAAAAAAAGTCAAAATAAGGTAATGGGTTCGGTCAAGGTTAAATTTGGGAAAGGTGATAAGCGGCTGCTTCTCCTTCTCCGCCCTCGTATCCGCCACGCTAAGCTTTCATCTCCGCTCTCAAACTTCTTTCATTCTTATTCTCTTTCAATGTCTTTCCGGGTTCCTCCATCTTCCTTGCAGCCCCTCCGATTTTATAATTCGAAGTCCTGTCTTCAATTGTTTCATTCTTCATAAACCCTAGAAACTCCTTGCCATTTTTTCTCCTCTGGGATGAGAGGAGCCATAATAGTTCTTTCTGTTCGTATGGAATTCTTGCACTGAGGAAGATACCCGCTAGACTCGAAGAGAATTTTGTATGTAGCTGGTAAAGTTGGTTGCTTTCTACTTATTTTGCAGAAATTCCCATTTTTGGATTTTTCAAGCTGTTGCCTTTGGCATTGGATTAAAGATTTGCAAAATAGAATGGAGAGCCAAGTTCTGGAGTTTGATATAGGATTAGGAGGTGCTGATGATGATGATGGAGTGGACATAGACCACCCTGTAGTTGATGATGATGATATGCTTGATAGTGACGCTCTTGATGCCGCTACTCCTCTTAGTGGTCCTGGCAGTGGTGAAATTTATCTTCCTGAAGGTGACCTTTTGGACCTGGAACCTTACGAGGGTATGGAATTCGAATCTGAAGAAGCTGCGAAGGCCTTCTACAATTCCTATGCTCGCCGTGTTGGTTTTAGTACGCGTGTCAGCTCCTCTCGACGATCTAGACGTGATGGAGCCATTATCCAGAGGCAATTCGTCTGTGCTAAAGAGGGTTTTAGGAATTTGAATGAGAAACGTACTAAAGATAGGGAGATTAAGCGCCCACGTACCATTACTAGAGTAGGATGCAAGGCATCTTTATCTGTTAAAATGCAGGATTCTGGCAAATGGGTAGTTTCTCGGTTTGTTACAGAACACAATCACGAACTGGTCCCACCTGATCAGGTGCACTGCCTCCGTTCTCATCGGCAAATATCGGGTCCTGCTAAGACCTTAATTGATACATTGCAGGCTGCTGGTATGGGGCCCCGTAGGATAATGTCTGCCTTGATAAAGGAGTATGGTGGAATCAGCAAAGTTGGTTTTACGGAGGTTGATTGCCGGAATTACATGAGAAATAATCGCCAGAGAAGCTTAGAAGGAGACATCCAACTACTTTTGGATTATTTGAGGCAAATGCACAATGAAAATCCCAACTTCTTTTATGCTGTCCAGGGGGAAGAGGAGCAATGTACTGGCAACGTGTTTTGGGCTGATACAAAAGCCAGAGCTAATTATACTTACTTCGGTGACACAGTTACGTTTGATACAACCTATAGGTCCAACAGGTACCGGTTGCCCTTTGCACCGTTCACAGGCGTAAACCATCATGGACAGCCTGTTTTGTTTGGTTGTGCTTTCCTCATAAATGAAACTGAAGCTTCATTTGTCTGGCTTTTCAATAAATGGCTTGCAGCAATGTCTGGTCTCCATCCTGTGTCAATCACCACTGATCATGATAATGTGATAAGATCTGCCATTACCGAGGTTTTCCCAGAGACCCGTCATCGGTTTTGCAAATGGCATATCTTCAAGAAATGCCAGGAAAAATTGTCCCATGTGTTCTTGAAACACCCAAGTTTTGAGGCAGACTTTCATAAATGTGTTAACTTGACTGAATCCATTGAGGAATTTGAATCATGCTGGTTATCGCTTGTTGACAGATATGATCTCCGGGATCATGAGTGGCTTCAAACGATATATTCAGCTCGACGGCAGTGGGTGCCAGTATATTTGCGGGACACTTTTTTTGCAGAGATGTCCATTACACAGCGAAGTGATAGCATGAACTCATACTTTGATGGTTATATCAATGCTTCGACAAATCTAAGTCAGTTCTTTAAGCTGTATGAGAAAGCTCTAGAGAGTCGGAATGAAAAAGAAGTGAAAGCAGATTTTGATACAATTAATACTTCGCCGCTTTTGAAGACACCATCTCCAATGGAGAAACAAGCATCTGAGCTTTACACTAGGAAGTTATTTATGAGATTTCAAGAGGAGCTCATAGGGACACTAACTTTCATGGCATCTAAAGCGGAAGATGATGGAGAAAGCATCCTGTATCAAGTGGCAAAGTTTGGGGAAGATCATAAAGCTTACAATGTAAAATTCAATATTCTGGAGATGAAGGTGGCTTGTAGTTGCCAAATGTTTGAGTTCTCAGGCCTTCTGTGCAGACATGTTTTGGCAGTCTTCAGAGTGACCAACGTGCTTACTCTCCCATCTCATTATATTCTGAAACGATGGACAAGGAATGCAAAGAGCAGCGTGATCTTGGAAGAACATGCCACTGATGTATATGCTAATTATCTGGAATCTCACACCGTCCGATTTAATACACTGCGCCATGAGGCCTTTAAATTTGTAGAAGAAGGTTCTAAAACCCTTGATGCTTATAACACCGCAATCAGTGCGCTGCAAGAGGCGGCAAGAAGAGTTTCACTTGCAACAAAGAATGAGGGAAGAAATGCAATTGCAAATGGTCGGAGTAGGGGGAACATGGCAAGTGATGGGAGTGGGATAAAGCTATCCAGTGCGAGTGGGAGTGGGAAAAATCCGGGGACCTCAACCCAACAATTCTCCGAGGTTTGAACTTCATTTTCCTAGTTACTTATCAAAGGTTTTAACTTTGTTTTTCTAGTTATTTAAATATTGCAATCAACTACTCAAATATTATCAGGTACAGGACTAGCTAATGATCATTACATTCATATATGCTTTAGTTATCTACTGTTATCCTCTTAAACGTGCGACCTGACTAATGTAGAATTTGAGATGAAAGTTGTGTTACAAATGTGAAGAAACTTGTTTACACAGGTTTTAAGCATAATATAAGCTACACGGAGCATTAGCCACTCATGGAGATATTTGTTTATAAGACTTGTTTAAACATGCTGCCTCCATAAATCTTCCGTTTTTTTCTTGTAAACTATCCCTTTTGGCCCCCGATATATTGTAGGATGGATTTGTAACTTAATAAACCATGCATCACCAAGTATAATAATCTATGTTTACTGAGAATTCTCTTGTGCGGAGGCAGCAGTTGTCCTGCTTCTATAGGTATATGAGTATTCATCAGCTTGCTATAATGGGTCTTTATTTATTTCTATTCAGGATGAAATGGACAAGAGGATCCAACAACTTACCAATGACCTGGAGTTAGCAAATCGAAAATGCGAAGCGTATCGAGCGAACCTCCTTTCAGTCTTAAAGGACATGGAGGATCATAAGCTTCAATTATCAATTAAAGTACAGAACATAAAGATTAGTATGAAAGACAGTATGTAAAGCATCATTGCGGCCGTTGGCTTTGTTTTCTTGTGGATGGTTAAGATTTTTGTTAAATAAAAATCCTTTTGAAGTTTTGATATGCTCTCCTCTTGTACGGTGTACTAATCCTCTTTAACGAGTGTCACCAAGTTATACATTCCTACCCAAATGCTGAGTAAACCGCCGATGAAAATCATGTCCTTGATGTGGGAGTGAGGATGGATCAATGTCTACTGCACACAAAAGGTAAAACAAGCAATATACTTGCTCAGGTGCTTTTTGACGTACCTACTGCATTATTCTTTTCTACGAGTTGTGTTCTGAGAAGGATTTGGGGTTTTAATTACATGAAAATTTGATGCTTTGATTTGACGTGTATTTTAGTCATCTTTCCCTGAACTCAAAATGGAAAGCTGAAGGACTTGATTGATGCAAATTAAAACATTGGTATTTATTTAACGGGTTAAACGAAATATGAATATCATCATTTATGTGAACAAATAGTTACCGCAGTTGCTGATAAAAGGTCGTATCAGAAAGGAACAGAACGTAGAACATCATAAATCAAGAACATTGCAGAGGCACATCATATACACACACACACCATGGTATGTGGGCAGAGGAATGAAGATATAATGATAAACAATCTTTTATGTTTAAAATCAAAGCAAACACAATGACTATTCAGGCACTCAGTAGATAGATAAATCAAGTAATATGACACTTGCCATCCAACAATAATACCATCAAAGACAACGTTTTAAAGTAGTAAATGAATCTACCAAAGAAGCATACATGAGAATATATAAATAATAAAAGGGAACCAAACTGACTCATGTTACTGACTATGAGACCATTATATATGATGTAACAATCAACAGTAGAACAAATTTGTTCTATTGCTTAAATCATCTCCTCCAACTTATTATAGGAAGGCATCCTTCTCAAGCAATTTTAGGACGTCATTTTGGTTGTTTAGCTTCGCAACCTCAATGGGAGTCTTGCCATCCATGTTCTGAAGCGTACTGCAGCACCATTGTCAAACCAAATAAGCTAAAATGAACAGTTGCATTCGCATAAAACGCATCAACGGTCATTCATTCTACTTACACAGCCGCCCCATTCTCTAGTAGAAGTGCAACACACTCCTTCCTTCCATAACCAGCTGCATAATGAAGGGCAGTATTCTTATTCTTATCCAGTGCATCGACACTTGCCCCTGCTTCAAGAAGGACTTGAGCACACTTCACCTGAAAACAAATTATTACATAAAAAGAACTTGCCTATGTAGAAGGAACATTCATAAAACATTTCTATCACATAAAAAAGTTTGCATACCTCTCCATATCCACAAGCAAAATGCAACGCTGTTCTCCCCTCTGAATCTTCTTCATCCTTATCAGCCCCAGAGGCTATTGCACTTTTCAAACCCTTTTTGATTAACCAAAGTAAAGGCGCATATAAATAATCTTTGATTTCAAAAAGAAAAGAAATTATAAAACAAGAAACTCACCACCTTAACACCACCTTAATGATTAAGACATTCATGATAGGAAGGAATCCTCAAGGGTATGATCAAAAGAATGACATTTTACTTTGACATTTGACACTTTAAAGGCATAGAATTTTGTTCATATACAGTGCGTGCTTGTTCTTTTTTCTAATACTAACTAGTTCCAAATAAATCAATAGCATTAATTTTGCATAATTTTATGTACATTAACACAATTTATAACTTACTTCGCTTCTATTGATACAGAATCAATGCTTTACAAAGTTAATACATTATGAATAATATTAATCCATCAAAGATTTATTTTAAGAACTTATACTTTTACCTTCATTCAAAATTATAAATATATATATATATGATATTTCTATAATTTATTGCGAGTCCACATGGTCTATTTGAGTGCTAAGTTACTTGTTGAACGTAAGTTAACACCAATGGTATGATAAAAAAAATGATATTAGTCATTCGCCAATAAGAGTCAAAAAAAAAACAGCGCATGGATCCATTTTTGATAGAAAAGAATCCATACTTTTCTAGGTATTAAGTTCTCAAACTTTAAGTTACATTTTCAAGCTAAACAAATAAAAATAACAAGCAACTTCTATTAAGAAAATATAAATGCAAATACCTCAACATCACCAACACTAGCGCAATGGTGAACAAGTGACTCATCCTCGTTTCCTGATTCTTCTGCTTCATCCTGCCCAAGATTTTCAACTGAAGAGGCAGCTTCTCCAGAAACTGCAAGACCCATTGCTTCACCGAACTTCTTTAAAACATCTGGGTCATTCCAATACCTAAGCAAGGATAGTTATATTAATGAGTATACTTAATAATATATGAAAAATGATCCAAATTGCCAATTCAAACTACATAAGTACTGAGCCTAAATTAAATTGAGTTACTGGTGTTCACTAGTCCTAAACCTCAAAAAAAGAGAAACTAAAAAATGCTTTGGGGTAAATTGGCCATTATCCAGAATAAATTGGAAAAATATTTCTCAAGTATATAAATGACGATCAACTTATTCAAGGTTGACTCAACCAAACTGTATATAAACAGAAATTAAGAGGAAATTTGGAGCAAACAATTCTAAATGTCCAACCTATTATTCAGTCAAATAAAAGCATTCAATAGTGTAACTTACCCCCATATAGTTGCAGTTAAATAAGAAATTTACAATTTTATGTTCATGTCTGAGGAGTTTGATCTCAAACCTCATCATAGCTGCAGGACCTCCAGTCTCTATCTCATCTATAATAGGCTTTAAGTTAGGATCTTCCTTGATCCGTGCCATCCGTTCCTCCATTTGATCTTTATGAGACACATTTGTCAAACTCTCGAGCATTTGAGACATTGATGGATCCTAAAAGGAAAAAAACTCAATCTACTGGTTAGATTATGCTCTCAAGAACAATGCAATCTTGAGTATTGACCAACACTGATCACAGTTTCCTTTAAGGTAAAAAGGAAACACTTAAACTACTGCCACAATATCAAACTGTGTGATTTTAATAGAGCAATTTATACCCATATACCAAAGATGGCAAAGTTACCTACCTGCATCAATGCATTGCCAAGGCGTTCAGCCATAGTCATAAACTGAGGATTCTGCATGACCTGTTGCATAGTGGAATAGTATTGTTGAGAATCAAATTGCGGGACGGGTTCTTCAGCTCCTCCACCTACGCCATGAAGAGTTTTTTGAAGCTGCTCTGCCATCTGGTTAAATGCAGGATCTTTTGCTATTTGCTCAGCCAAGTCCTTGATACTCGGGTCCTAAATATATCAAATTCAAACCCAAAACAAGCATAAAACATTTACTCAGAGGACAGCTTTACGCAAACATTTAAAATGGAAAGAAACTGAGGTGGTGTATATACGTTAAGGAGGCCAGTCATGGCAGAGAAATCAAAAGGATTTGGAGGAAATCCAGGTCCTGGAGAAGGGGATGTCCTTTCGTCTGAATGAGGCTCCCCACCAGTCGATGTCTCAGATTTTGCTGTTTTATCATCTACCAATCAGGATAGTTAAAACATTTGTGAGTGATGACAATTAAAAAAAATTCAAGCTGACATGACAAGCACAGGTTAATTATTACACAACATAATAACTAACTCCAACACATCTTGGGTAAAAAATATTCACTTGACAACTCCTAAACAAAAGGTAGAGTTTAATCCAAAAAGATCATGTCTTTTGAGCTTAAAAATAAGAAAATGCAAGGCTTTGATCATTAATATTATGTGGAAAATAGAAAATAAGCTGAGATTCTTCCTCATAGCATTGCAGCAGCAGCATAAACAAATGGATAGCTAAAAAGGGCCAAAAAAAAAAAAACCAAACATGATAAAACAAACAAAAACCTTACCCGAAGGAGCATCTTTGTTGGAATTGGAGGCCATCAAAAGAAAAAAAAAAAGCAGCTACCGAACAGAGAAAGAATTAGAAATTTCACAATGATAAATACAATTTTTTTAGGAAAAAAAATATTAAAGGAATATGAAGAAGGTATGACGATGAAGCAAAGTAAACACCTTTAGTTTGAGGATTAGATTCAAAACCCTATCTTTGTTTCTCTCTCCGGATTACGCTGACGTGCATATCTCCCTCTCTATATATAATCAGATTACCAAAACTAACAATAACCGTGACAGATAGATCGAAGAATTTTTACCATTCGTTTCAATCCAATCGAATGCAAGAAGACAAATCAAACTCATTACTGTTGGCATTGTCCACAAATCACTTGATAATTTTGCTTTCCATTTTGACTTTCCAAGTCAAAATCTTAACGAATAGGACGTAGTCATGCTGTGCTGCTTAACCAATTTAAATAAAATTATTTAACTATTATTAGAATATTTTTAAAAATTATTTATTTGATTTTTAATAAGAATAATGCTGAAATAATTCATATTTTAAATATACAATTCTTTATAATGAATATTCATTTTTGGTTAATTAATTAATTCAAATGATTATATAAATTTATATATTTCCATGTATAGTTGATTAATTTTGTAATATTTTGATAAAATATTTTTAAATATTTTAAAATAGGATTTATATAATTTTGAAAATATTTAATTTAAAGTTATGAAATTAAATATTGATAATGATGATAATTTATTATAAAGAATTAATATGAAATTTTACTTAACTCTTTTCTCTCAAGAAAATTCAAACTCGAATTTTAAAGCTTTCTAACAAACTTATATTATTACATTATAAAAATAGACCATATTTTTGTTTTATTTATAAGAATTAATGCCCTTATTTAAAAATATTCTAAAATGATAAAAAAATAAAATAAAATATTACAAGCACAAAAATGCTCTTGATTTCTTGTTTGTGGACCAATAGACCAGAAGAAAAGAGAAGAGAGGATGAGAAAAAGAATATCCTCTGCCATGGCATTTCCTGTAATCTCAGCCAAAGCTAATCTGCAACAAACACATAGCATGCACTGAGTTTAGGATAAGGAACTTTAATAAATCAACCCTGACGATCATTACAGGACCCTTCAAGCATTATTGATCTCAATGTGGTTTTAAACACTATCAAGCAATGACTGTATGTATTGATGAAGTGATCCACACAAAGGTTGCTTCAATAACAGTGTCCTATTATCAAGGATTTAATTCAAGGATATTCTCTATTTAATTAATTAATAAGCAAGTTTATGCACTTCTTACCACTTTTAGGATCAACATGTACAAAGAAACTTGCTGCTACTATGAGATAGCAAAGAATGAGCATTAAACCTTTGAAGTAGTTGGAAGTTCCTTCCTGCCAAACATAATGATGATGCCGGATCATTAGCAAGAATCTAAAATTCTAACCCCATGTTAGAATAGGAGTCGCATCTGAATCAAGTTCCCTTGCTGCTAACTAGGAGTAGCGTCAGTTATATTCAATTATCCTTTATGGCTGTTCCCTTGTAGGCCGGCTAACAAGATAAAATGAAGCAGTTCCGTAGCATCATTTCTATCTTTTTAAGTTTGTTATTCAATTCAAGGAAGCTAAGCATTACAGTTATACGTCTTTTTGACAAAAAAGATGGAAAAGTTGTGCAAACCTGCAACATAAATGCCACAACTAACACGGTGATAAAGAGTGTCGCTGTCTCGAAGAGTTGAAAGTTCAAGTCCATTGGTTGTCCAAGGACCCATCCAAACACCACAGTAAACGGGATCTACAATTTGAATGAAATAAACCATTAGACCGAAGATAACCAACCACTTATTATCAACTTATCCGAAAGGTGGCTCTTTTATCAACGTGCCAAAGAACTGATAGTAAACTTTATCCAAGCAACATATCAAGCAGAAGTATTCTTTGGAAACAAGTGAAATGGTATTAAAGCGAAGACAAAATTTGCTGATCAACACAAAACTTACCACAAACATCGATATCTGTGTGCATGAACCAATAGCAACTCCAAGTGTAATGTCCTGCGGAAAGAGCCACCAAATTATGTCAGCTAGACAAAAAACATACTGATAGATACATGTATAAAACTACTGAATAATCATATTGCACTGACAAGCTTATCCTTCATGGCGAACATAATTGCACTTGCATGCTCAGCAGCATTCCCCACAATTGGGAGTAGAATAACACTAATAAAAGCAACAGGCATGTTCCATGAGTCAGATGCTCCCTGAAAACAATAGTGGTTTGAACAATCAAGACCTTGTAAAGCAACTGAAGTTGGCACATATCAACAAGATACAGTGATTGCAAGAAAGTTAAAAAAAGAGAAATTAAAGGCAAAGAAAAAAGCAAAAGAAGTGTACCTGGATAGCATCAACAAGGTAACCAGACAATACGGAGATCCACAAAGTCAAAATTGCAAGCCAACCAATTGATTCCCATCGAGTGATTTCAGGTACCTCTTCTTCATCAAGATCTTGTTCATCGCTGTTGTTTCCCTGTGGAGAGGGAAGGGACTTGTATTCAATAATCACATGCATCAATGGTCATTATGTTAACGAGATGCCCAGATCACGTGATACTCAATGATTTCCTCAGGCAGAGAATTGCATGCCAACTAAAGACAACGATTTAAGAAATTTTCATCGATTGAAAGCTGAATAACAATGACAACAAACAAGCCTTGACACTCGCGCTGTAATTGATTCTAAGCCTGCAAGGATAGACTCAAAAACGACAACTAAACTGACCTAAAAGATAATATCCCTACATGGAATTTCCTGCAGCTGACATTGCAGAAATCATTATATAGTAAATAGATGAAAAAATTGCCACCTCATCAACAGAGCTATAGAGAACATGTTGAGTTCTGAGTTGAAAGAAAAGGTAGCCCCCATATGCTACTAGCATTACACAACTGCTAAATCTTGAAAGAGACAACTCAGACTTGCCAAGATGAACCTCTGACCGTGTAAAGTGAAGAACGGCAGGAAACATTATCCCCATTACGGCCATCAAAAGCAATCCAGAATTCACAAGAGCAGTTGCCTGTTGCATGTTACAACAATAAACTCCAGGGCATCAAGTTGATATGAATGTGAACGAGCCCACTTAGTAAACAAAATAAGAAATCGATACCTTATTGAATACTTGAATCTTCTTATTATGAACAATTCCACCGGTGAAGAAGGCACAACCAAGCACCAAAAGCATATTTGACAAGATAGAACCTAATAAAGACTGTTGAACAACTCTTCTCATCCCACTCTTCAATGCATAAATAGATATAATCATTTCCGTTGCATTTCCAAATGTAGCATTTAGAAGACCGCCAACTGAAAATCACGTAAAAGAGATTTAAGTTAGAACTAAACGCTAGTATGAGAAGAAGATTTAAACATGTCATACTAAAAGAAAATATTTGTGAGCAAAAATGTCTATAAGAAACGATGAAACCAAAATATTGAATGCCTACTAAATACGTTATTTAACCTCCAATGCAGAATATAGGGAAAAGTGGTTATTGGAGAATATCAGCCCACATGAAAAAAAGTGTGGAAATTGCCACTGGCATACATAAAGTAAAGGTCTTGGGCAAAAGCACTAGTAGGTCAAATATAAACTCTGTATTTTTGATTTATTCATATGCTCCAAGATACAAAATCATAAACCTTGATCTTCATGATAGGACCTTTTATTGAATGGAAGATTATCAGTGAGACCATCATCAACGACCAGCAAATGATCGACTACAAAGTGTATGATCAACTCTGCCGTAACAAGTATATCATAGGGATGACCAATTATAACATGGTTTCTCCAAATGTTTGTTATCAACAAGGAAAAGAAGAAGAACAAAGCTTCTAATTGTAAGAAAAAAATAACAAGCTTGCAAGGGGATATGAGACTCAGTTTACACATCAACTACAACAAGAGCTATATGGGAACTAAATTATGATGCTAATCGGCAGAAGCAGAAGGATTTGAAGTCATTGTGCTTAGCCAAAAAAGAAGGATCACTTTAAGTTTTCTTATTGTCATGTAATGTAAGATTATTTTACCTGTTGGTCCAGTGTAGTATGCGAGCTGCCTGCACCATGACAGGGTAAACTAGCGTATTAGAATCAAAAGAAGCTAGATAAGATATCAACTATAACCATTCAACCCTATAATTCATTTGAAGTGTAGATAATTACTCGGTTGCATAACCTAGACGCTCGGCCAAGGGTGTTATGCCCACCAAGCTAAGGAAGAAGACCCATCCCTGAAACAAAGTAAACATTAAAAAAACTGTCAACACAAGATGAATGTCATTAGACAACACGAAAATTTCACGGAAAACAAGTTTTTGGAAAAAGAAGATCCACTATCCAATATTTGAGTACAACTCATGCCTAGTGATTTCTCTCCATGTTTCTTCTTTCCAATAAAATTTGGTTTTTTTTTTTTTCAACATCCGCGTGAACCAAGGACAATAAAGACGTTGAAGATTGCATTTTTACTTACATGCTTTCCGGTAAAATAATGTAGCAAAACTGCCAAGGGACCAAAAGGAAGCAGCACATTTATCTTTGCTTTAATTAAGACAACATAAACACTCCGCAGAGGGCTCATTCTAATCCGTTTAAAAAACCTCGACTTGAACACATCAGCAGGAGCACCCTCATTGGCTGTTTCAAAACTGAAATGCACTTTCTTCTTGACTGGTGATGAGTTAAAAGGAGTATCCTCATTAGATTCAAGGTCAACTTTATCCTCCATGGCCCCCATCTGCATGGTGCAAATTCATGCTCAACAAAATTACAACAGATGCTGGGCAATGAAAGCTCATTAGAGGAAAGTTAATACAATCTCTATATTTCTAGATTGTATAAAGATATAGTAATAATAATACTAATAAAAATCTAAAGATGTTTCTTGAAATGTATTGAAATGAATAACAAATAAAATCACACGGGTTCATGCTCTTATACGAAAATGACTAATGCTAAGGCACCTTTTTGTGCTCTCCCTTAAACTTAAACTTTGCTTTTAAATTTTGTATTTAATTTTGTGTGAGGCCTATCTCAAGCACATGCATGTTGCTTGCGGTGGAATTTCAGGATTCCATGAGCCTCTAGTAACAAAATGAGACATTCATTATTTAGCGGTTTAAATTACATGATAACTTAAGCTGCAGAAAAGAAAAAAGAGCCTTACTTGAGTTACTGAGATACAAGGAGATATGTAGCATAAAACAAGAGGCTGGCAGCAGACTACGCTGAAGAATTTGAAACCACAACCCCTTCCAACGCTTCAACCTCAGACTCAGAGGATTTATGGCTCTTTTCGTGAAAATCAACTTATAAACATCATCATCAAAATCAATGCTGTAAGGTAACTTATAACCATTTAAAATTTCATACAGTTATACATTTGACTAGAAAAACTTACAAAAAATTATGATTGAAATGATGAACACAAGTATTAACTTATTTTATCAAATTATGAACCATATGCATTCCAACTTTATATAATAATAACATTTAAACTTATTATCACATATATAATTAGATAGTGTATACCTATACCTATTTCATTAAAATTTATAAAAATAATTTATAAAGACGGTGACAAATACAAATGATTAATCTTGAAGGGCTGTTTACACTAGATGTTCATTCTAAGTTATCTCAGGATAAAATTTACAAAAAGACTTATTTTATATCAAGACCAATATAAATTATTTCTTTACAATTTATTAAAATTTATCTAAAAAATAAATTAAATTACAGTAAAATAAAAAAAAATTTTCCTTCCTGATGGAAGGCCAATGGCCACCGGACCCTCCACATAAAGATGTTCGAAATAAAATATAAAATATATCGCAAAATTAATAATAATAATAATGTCAATTAAATGTTCTAATTTTATTTAATCAACAAAAAGTTCAAAACTTTTATAATATAAATTGACAAGTTCATATATTTAAAATAAGAACAGAAATTAAGAAAAAAGAAAATAAAAGCTTAAAATGATGATAATCAAGCAATATATTTGATAAAACTAACTGATAATTAAAATAAAATGTTTATAAATATGAGAAACGAATCTTCCAAAACTTTTTGTTTAATAACTGATAACCAATTAAATATTTCCAAACAAGAAGATCCGGCATGGAAGCAAGACGAGTAAGGTAAGGAAATAGGGAGCAGTACATGCTTCAAAAGAGAATAAAAACAAAAATTGATAGCAAAAAAGCTTGTTGAAATACCTAAAAAGAGAAGGCATGATTCAGATCAAAGCAAAAACAGAGAATAGGAAGGAAAGAAATCGTACCAGAGGTGTGTTCGTGTGGATCGGAGGTCTTTGATTTGCAGATGGTAATGATAAAATCTTGCGGAGGGATTGGTTTGAAGTTGGAGATTGCAAGAAAAGAGTGGAAGATGAGTGGCCGGCATTAATGAAACTTCGCAGAAGTTGCTCTTTTTTCAAAATTAATTATTGGGATTAGATTAAAGAAAAAAAGAAAAAGGAGGAAGATTCAAATCTAACAGCGAACAGGGTTTGACATTGGTCAAAGCAAAAGCTTCTGTACTGTAATGCAAAGACCCGTCGGCTTTCTTTTTTACGTTAGCGGTGATTTGACCTTTGCATACATAATAATTATTTACAGATAGAATTATAAAAATAAATGATTTTATAAATAAAATATATTTTAAAAAATATTTATTTATTATTGTCACGCATTTTGAGAGTAGTTAATTAATCTTCCACTAAATTAAAAAGTACTTGTAATTTATCTTAAAAATCATCTGAGAGAGACATATAATTTTTCAGCAAAATCGAGAAATGTCAGGCCGATGGAAGGCTACCATTACCGGTAATTTATTATATAAAATTATAAATTTATTGATAATATAATAATATTTTTTATTTATTAATTATTATTTATATATTAATAATTAATATTTATGAAAATTAAAAAATATTAATTATTTTATTTAAAAAATAATTTTAAATATATTTTTTCTATTATACTATTATATTAATTATAGAATAAAATAAAATTATTTCATTATTAATTATATTTTTACTTTTTAAAAGAATATAATAAAATTTAAAATGTTATTATTTTATTAAAAAATGCATTATAATTTAGGATAACTAAAACAAATGGATCTATCTTTATAGGACAAAGAAAATAAGAATTATATCATTAATTAATATAAATTTAATAAATATTTGATATTTAATAAAAATTAATATATATTATTATATTATTAATGAATTTTATAAATAATTATAAAAAAAATTTTAATGCAGAGAAACTGTTCCATTACGCCTTATTATAATAAGTTTATAGGATTATAAATAAAGAATCCGATTATATAAAATTTCTCATAGCACATGTAGATGATGAATTGACCTTTGAATTCCCTTTAGGCTGACGGGTAAGGCCTGGGATCGATGCCACTCCAACAACTGAATTTGTCGGACTTCCTAGAGTACCGGATTATTGTATCACCTGACCGTTGTTCTCTATCAATTGCTGTAATGTTAGACCTTGAGAAATAAGTAGTTGCCAAAAGTACTCTTTCCACGCTAGCATGCACGGCAACTTCGATGCTCCCAGGTTCGGCATAGTTGATAAGATCAGCTGCACTGTGTCTCCTCCCTTAAGCATCGAAGGTAGAGCTACAGATCTTCTTACCCACCAAATGATCCAAACTGTACCCGTTGCATGGATTTACCCCAGCGTCCAACAAACCATCTCTAACAGCAGACTGCCAACTCCTAAGCTTCAGCTTAAAATATGATTGCCTTCTCAACCCAATCATATGGCTGATAATCGAACTCTCATATCCCAACTGATTGCTGAAATAAATCTCTGTCAGCGCAGGCTGTAAACTCCAGCGTGGATGGCACCGCTGCCCCCAAGAAATCGTCCTCTAGTGTTGGGGACACCGTCGAAATAAAGGATTAAGCATGGGAGTTAAAACATATCCACTTGAAGAAGCGTGCGCAAAAACCGTTCCCTAGTCATCAAATTGGGATTACCACAAGGAACGCCGCCACGTTCAAGCCGAATAACTCTTGAGGATTGCTAAAGAGTAAAAGCCAACGGGCAACCGTGCCACCTCCAACCACAATGTAATCGTCGCAGTCTTCCGAAGGTAAATCCGTCGCATTCACAACAAACTTCATATAACATTCAAGAAATTATGGTGTCAAATTACAATTTTCAAGAAAAGAAAATCATCAAGAAAGAAAACCGAATCCCTGCAAGCATGGTGCTTAGTCGTTATGTCAAGAAAAGAGGAAAGAATGCCAAGATTCAAAAATCTTTCTCGCATTTTCTCAGCGGCCAAAAAGGAATTTTCTTGCGAAAATAACGGTTGGACAGTGACGGTTATATTTCGAGTGATTTCCTTTACTACCCTTGTTGGTGGGGTCTAATGTAAGAGGAAAAATGTCTCCGAGTAGAGCTGATTTGTCTTTTATCGATCTTCTTGACTCAATTATGGTATTTATTCTTAATTTCCTATTTTTAGAAGTTAATTAAATTACTATATTAGCCTCATAACTTTTTTTTTTATTTTTAAGATTCTTTAATCTCATTATTTTTTCCATTTGAAAATTATCTAATTGGTAAATTATCTATGAAAAATAATCAATCATTAAAATATTGAGTAACTTATTTTCAATTTTATATAATTGATTATTATTGAAATTCCAAGAAGCGCTGGCAACACGTGCGATTTATAGTGGTTCGGTTAACTCTTGCCTACGTCCACTTTCTCCTAAGTCTCAACTTAGGGTTCCACTAAAATTCAATCTATTACAAAGAGGGATTCACAAATGAATCCAATTCCCAGTGTTTTCAAGGCTTACACTCAAACCTTTACAATCTCAATCCTTACAAACAACTCAAATATACAATAATCTCAAATGGATTAATCTCACACCAATCCCACAAAGATTACAATAATACACAAAGAGCAAATGAGGAAACAAGCTTAAAACTTACTTGTAACAGGTGAGAATAACTCAAGAACAAATGCTCTGAAAGTATATTTTCGTTAGCCAAAAAGATATGAAAGTTGTGTTATAAAAACTAGTCGTTTCTCAGACTTTAAAACCTAATTTCTAAGTTGCGTACCGTCGTACAATATTTGTACGCCCGTACGGATTCAAAACTAGCCGTTGGAAAATGCAAGGGAACTGTGGTACGCCCGTACCAACCCAAGTTTCCTGAAAAATAAATTTTCCTGCGAGTTCACGTACGGCCATACCACCCATTGGTACGCCCATACCGAAGCAGGTTTACTGACAAACTAAATTCCTGCGAGTTGACGTACGGCCGTACCAACCAATGGTACGCCCATACCAAAACCAATGAAACAATACACACTTGATACGCCCAGCCGTCTGGTCGTACCACTCACATACAATAGTTGGTACGCCCGTATCAAATACAAAAACACTTAGAAAATTGTAAATAACTTAAATTGACTCACACGTGATGCAACACTCAAAACCTAGGGTCTAACATTCTCCCCCTTTTTGATGTTGGCAATCAATTTAAGTTTTAATTTGCAAAGTTCATTCAAAAGACATTTTATTTTTAAAACATTTTAAAATATTGGAAATCTCCCCTTTTATTTTGGAATATATGCCATACAATAAAAAATACAATCAAGGCATCAAATAACAACCAAAATACACAAAGATGAGATAAGCAAATAAATACAACTGAATAAACATCATCATATATATACATAAAAGATGATACAATATCCAAAAATAAACATACACTAAACAAACTACAAACTACACCACAAGAATCCTAAACATATAATAAACTAAAAATCTCCCCCTTTGACAACATCAAAATAGAGATGATCACTCAGGGTCATGAGAAGGAGTGGGACTTGATGGATCAACAATAAAAGGGTCTACGGCTACACTAACAGAGTGAAGAGTCGCTGAAGTAGAGGTAGCAAACTCCTGAAAATCAGCTATGTGCTGAGTGAGCCGCTGATCAATAGAATCAATACGCTCCTGTAGTCCAGTCATAGTCATGGTAAGAGCAGCGAAGTGCTGAGCTAGAAGGTCAGCAAGCGCGGGATCAATAGAAGTAGAAGCTGGAGCAGGAGGAGTAGGCTCAGAAGTAGCACCAGCAGTAGTAGTAGGGTCAGTGGTAGTAGCAGAGGAAGAGGCACCAGCAGAAGCATGTCTCTGATGCTTGCGGCTAAGTGCCACCTATCGTGCAACGTCATCTGAGGGAGGAGCAGGCTGGTCTCGCCACTCGACGGGAGTATCATCAGGTAGAGGAATATGAAGCTGCTGAAGAACTACTATAGCTCACCGGCTGTAGAGAGAAACAGTGTCATTGGGAAGTCCCAATGACTGAAGGTAGCCGAGACGTCTAGCAATATACTCTGGACGAAGGACATACTCATCATCAGCAGTGTGTTCAAAGAGCATCGTATGCTCAATGAACGAAAGATCAAGGTTAGGACCATGAGGTCCTAGAGTGGGAGCGGTAGTAGGAAAAGCCTGGAGATGCTGGCATATATGATGAATGATAGGACCAAATAGAATAGCCTTGCCAGGCATCTTCTGGACGCCGACCTCATGGAAGGAGGTCTGAAGAAAACGTCCAGATTGGATAGGTGTACCCGAGACCATGCAGTAGAGAAAGAGGAGGTCTGGGCCAGTAATGGTGTCATTCGACTCAGATCTCCCAAAAATGAGATAGGAGATAAGCCGATGACAGTAGAATAGGGCAGGTGACTTAAGGCATGAGGCCTTCTATCGAGAAGGCTGGAAGGCAGTGGGGAGTGCAATCTGACTCCAGAAGGCATTGCGATCATAGACTCCATATTTGGCATTAGAAATTCCCTCTGTAGGAAAGCCAAAAATGGCATCGAAATCAGAAGCAGAAAGAGTATAATGTCTCCTGAAGAGACGGAAGGAGCA
>CANYBF011849148.1:0-10008 GCA_948192965.1 Dalechampia spathulata | reverse complement strand
TTATAACATTAATCAAACTTAACATAATCCATTTTTCATAACTTTTATCTTATTATTGCTTAAAGTGAAAATTTAACCTTAAATCACCAATTTTACTTAACTTATCACTTAACTTATATCATCTTCTTAACTTTGTACCTTTTGTTTTAATCATAATCACCTTAACATGTTTTAAACTTACCAATCATTAATAATTTTGCTTAGGATGATTTGGCTAAGAAGGAAAAAGCAAAACTCACACACCCACATAAAAACTAAACACTTTATTTCATGTCCTTTACAATCCTAACTCATCTAACCATCAAATAGTCAACTAAAATTAACATAAAACATTCTGCTTAAATCATCAAACACTCATTTAATATGCAAATTAGTAGATCTATAGCTATTTCATACTCACCAAGGCTCACCTTTAGCCAAACAACCAAAAATCAACTAAAACTTGATCTCCTTTGGATTTTACTACGGATTTAAATAGATCTTCACTTCTTTGACCTTCTTAAAGTTATTGTCCACCTTAAATCAATATGCATGTACTTAAAAGAGTTAGATCTAACCATAAAACAAGTCAAAATTCAAGGAAAGGTTGCGGTTTGTAACAAAATCCATGAATCTTCATGGTTTCAGTTATGTACTTGAAGATTCATTTAAAAGGTAGTTTTAGTACAAGTAAGCACTAAGCTCTGATACTAATTGAAATCCCAAGAGGTAACACAAGAGTTATAGTGGTTCAGCATACAACTTGGCTACGTCCACTCTCTTAATAATTAATCTTAGGGCTCCATTATATTTTTTCATACTTACAATAATGAATTCTTCAATCAAGAATTCAACCTTAGTGTTTTCAAGGCACATACTCAAATCTTTACGATAATAATCAATCTCATAATATATAATTCTCAAATATAATAACAATGCCCAGCCATTAACTCTCACCAACCCAAATACAAAGGAATTAATTAGGATAATAAATGAAGCTTGAGTGAATAAAGAACAAAGTAGTGAGAGAATGAGTTAATTGCAAGAATAATCAAGTTACTTACTTGTAGAAGAGTTTCCCTAACATTAAATATGCTCCTATGATAACAGGAGTCCGTTACACTAAGCATTTAATGCAAATAGTTTCGTTGAAATGCTTTTAATTAAAACATAAAAGTTACTATTCAGAGTCGCGTACAGCCGTACGCTCAAGGCGTACGCCCGTATAGCTCCTTAAATACTACTAATTTAATTTATATTTATTGATTAATAATTATTTTATATTTTATGAGATATTTATTAATATTATAAAATATCTCATATTGTTAATATATAAATTAACATTTTCAAGCTTATATTATAAAAGTTAAGTAAAATAGATTGATTGAGTACATTTTTCTCAAAATTTTAATTAATATTATAAGAGAGGAGAGGAACAATTGAAATAATAGTTTAACCATTCCTATAAATTTATTAAAACTACTTTTAATTCTATTTTAATTATCAATAGTATCAATTTTAATTTATAACAACTAATTTTTATTTAAAAATTTTATTTAAAATTAAATGTAAATATGAATTATTTTTATTATAAATAATTAGTTTTAAGAAAATAAAAGTTTATTAAATATCTAAATTTACTAAAATTTATTTTATTTTATTTTATTTTAATAATTTAATAGTAATATTTTTAATTTATACAACTAACCTTTATAATAAAATTATATAAAAGAAAATAACACTTATGATTATTTTTTAAAATATGAGATATTTATTAAAATTACAAAATATCATAAATTTTTAACATATGATTTAACTTTTTCAATTCAAATCCTATGATTGTTTGTGATTTATATAATCTGATTATCTAAATTATTAAAGTTTAGAAAATACTAATTATATTAAATTTGTAATTGGTAATTTATAAAAAGTAATTTTTTTTAATTAATTATCTAATAGTAATAATTTTAATTTATAACAACTAATTTTTATAATAAAATTATATAAATAAAATATTATTTATAATTTGGTTAAAAAATATGAGATATTTATTAAAGTTATATAATATCTCAAATTGTTAATTTAGGATTTAACTTTTTCATATTCATATAATAAAACCTAAGTGAAGTATACTCATTTAGCTTTTTTTTTAAACTAATATTTTAAGAAATTAGAAGAATAAGTAAAAATGATAATTTTATTATCATAATATATCAAAAGAGAATGAGAATAAGAGAAAAGATAGTTTTACACTTCCCCATAAATTTTATTATTATTTAAAAAATTTAATTTGTTACCTATTGTTGGACCTTGGGTCCTTAATCTTAATTTTGATATTAACAAACTGTATGAAATCCCAAAATAGATGGTAACACAAGATTTATAGTTGTTCGACACAACACTTTACCTATGTCCACTTCCTCTAAGTCTCAACTTAGGGTTCCACTAAACTTTTCACAAATACAATAAAGAATTCTTCTCACAAACATTCAATCCCTAGTGTTTTCAAGGCTCGCACTCCAACCTTTATAATCACAATTAAACTCACAATATTCAACTCTTAATTACAATAACAATGCCCAATCATTAACTCTCACCAACCCAGAATTACAAATGAAATAGATTAGGGTTATAAAAGACAAAGGAAAAGAGAGATAGAATCAATTGTAAGTATGATTTTATTTCCAACAAAATTACTTACTTGCAAAAGAGTTTTCTTTGCTTTAAATATGTTCCACACTCAAAATAGATCCGTTAGGAAGCAAAAATCACTGAATAGATCCATTAGAACATTTAAATTTATAGCAGAAAACTTTTTACAAAAGACACGTATGGTCATACGTCATCCCATATGCCTGTACCACTACTTAAAAAGTAAAGCCAATTTAGGCAGTGGTTGTGGTACGGCTGTACCACTCACTTGGTACTCCCGTACAAAATCTTCTGCTAATTTAGGCATGTGGTGTGACCAACCCATACGATTGTATGACCCAATGCTTAAATAATGATACGCTAGTACCAAATACATGTTTCATTTTCAAACAATGAAAGTTGTTATGGCCAACTGTATGGTCGTACAGTGCAAAATACAATAGTGGTACTCCCATACCTGAACACGTACCCCTGTACCTAAACACGTATACCTGTACCTGAACACGTATGCCCGTACCACTTACATTTTCAACATTTTTTATTTAAATTAACTTAAATTGATTTGTTAAACATAAACATCAAAATAATGAGTCTAACATCATGTTAAAGATCAAATGATCAAATGATCTTTAACATGATCATTTGATCAAATGATAAAGCTAAAGATCAAATGATAACTCAAAGTGTAGACCCCCTTTTTTGATGGAACCAATTATCCTTATTAGAAGCATATAATGGAAGTTTTTTTTAGAAAGTGATGAAGTAGACTTATCCGATTTGATTGAGAATGATTACACTCCTCCAACTATCACCAATGAAGGTATTACCATCTTGAAGCCTAAAGTTACTTGGACTAGAGAAGAGTTCAAGGCAAATGCTAAAATCAAGAAGATTATAAACATGCTCTATTATGCAATAAGTCATGAGGAGTATGGTCATGTTTTTCATTATGTGACAGCCAAGCAAGTTTGGGATGCCTTGGAAACACACTATGAGAGAACTAACCAAGTCTGAACGAAGAAGGTGCAACTCTTGACTCATCAATATGAGTTGTTCACTATGAAGGCAAATGAGAGCATATCCAAAATGGACAATCGGCTCATAGTTATCACGAATAGGCTTATGAAGTTGGGAAAGGTTTACCATAAGGAAGACATCAATAACAAGATTTTAAAAGTTTTACCTAAGAAAGATTGGGAAGCTAGAGTCATTTCAATTAAAGAAGTAAATGAGTTGTCGGTTCTATCAACTGATGTTCTTCTAGGGAAACTCCTCACACATAAAATCACACTCAAGCAAGGAGTTAAAGAAGATAAAAGAAGGGGAATTACCTTGAAAGCATCTAAAAAAGAAAAAGAGGAGGAATTGATAAGTGAAGATAACATTGATGATGAGGTGGCCCTACTTTCGAAAAGGGTGAAGAATCTTCTCATGAGGAAGAAGAGACTAGAGAAGGACTTCAAGAATCCTTTTAAAGCAAGGAAGGATCAAGGCAAGGGGAAAATGTTGAAGAAGAATCCAGTCACTTGCTTTGAGTGCAATAAACTGGGTCACATGAGGAATGAGTGTCCTAGAATTAGAAAGTCATTTAAGAATAAGGCTACTTAGGATGATGAAAGTGAATCACATGATAGCAAATCTGGTGATGATGGCACAACCAACCTTTGCTTCATGGTATTATTAGATGAACATGATAAAGATGAGGTTAGTACTTCTTCTTAATCTTATTATAGTCATAATATGCATGATGATGAAGATGCTTTAAAAATTATCTTAGATAAGTATGAGCAATTGGCAATTAAAAGTAAGGCTTTTAAAAATAAGTTAGCTAATATTTTAAAAGAAAACAAAGATTTACAATGCTTAGTTGATGAACTTACTTTATTTAAAATCAAGTTTGAAATTTTGGAAAAGGAAAATATAACTTTGAAAAAGGACAATGAAGTTTTGAAAAATCAAAAAGACCAAATTTCAAAAGAAAGGAATTTATTGAAAGAAAATTTTTCAAAATTTAAGGTTGGTGGTGCTAAAATTGATTCTATTCTAAAGTGCTAAAAGCTTAAAGGTGATAGAGAGGGAATTGGTTTTAACCAAAGCTCTTCTTATTCAACTAAAGGACCTATATTTTTAAAAGCATCATCTTACACTATTAAGGATAGTGAAAAGAAATGTAAGAATAAGGGTGTTCAAACATCTCATTTCATTAGACTTAATAGAAAGTATGATAAAACACATAAGTATTCATGTACATGCAAGATGAGTAATGGTCATGCATCCAACATAAAGAAAAAGAAATATACCCATCACCACTCTAGATTTAAGAATTTAACTTGTCACTATTGTGGTAATAAAGGACACACCATTAATAGATATTACATAAGGAAAAGTCATTTGAATCATAATTCTCATGACATTCATATTTATAACCCCCAAAGACCCAAATATATTTAGGTATATAAAATAAAGTGATTGTGTTTATATGTTAGGTATGCTTGAGATCCAAGGTGAATGTGAACAAATGGTACCTTAATAGTGGATATTCAAGATACATGACTGAGAATGCAAGCCTATTCTCTCATTTAGAGAATTAGGATGGTGGAAATATCACCTTTAAAGACAATGTAAAAGGTAAAGTGATTGGTATTGGTAAGGTTGGTAAGGAATCTTCTTTCTCTATTAACAAAGTCTTATTAGTTAAAGGCTTAAGGCATAATCTTTTGAGTATTAGTCAACTTTATGATAATGGTTATAATGTTGTCTTTAACCCAAAAGGTTGCCTTGTATATAGGATGTTTGATGATAAAGTCATATTTCAAGGAGAAAGAATTGTAAATGTTTATATAATTGATTTAGATTCCTTTTCTAACAAAAGTGTTAAGTGTCTTGTCTCAATAAGTGAAGATTTTTGGCTATGGTATAGAAGGCTTAGGCACATAAGCTTTAAGAACATTAGAGACCTTGGGAAGAGTGAGCATGTAGTCATTCTTCCCAAAATCAAATTTCTCAAGGACAAGGTGTGTAAAGCTTGTCAAATGGGTAAACAAGTAAAATCATCTTTCAAAGCTAAAAATAAGGTAACAACAACTAAACTTATTCAATTGCTTTACATGGACTTGTTTGGACCTACTATGGTTACTAGTTTAGGTTGCATACATTATCCACTTATTATGGTAAATGATTACTCTTGATTTACTTAGATTTCATTTCTAGCTCATAAAGATGATGCTTTTGATGCTTTTCAAACTTTGACTAAACGCATGCAAAATGAGAAAGGGTTTTACATATCCTCCATTAGGAGTGATCATGGAAGAGAATTTTAAAATGAAAATTTTAAATTGTTTTGTAACAATCATAGCATAAATCATAATTTCTCCTCTTAGAACTCCCTAACAAAATGGGGTAGTAGAAAGGAAAAATAGGACCCTTTATGATATGGCTCGTATTATGCTCAATGAATATCATTTACCTTCATATTTTTGGGCCAAAACAATCAATACCGTTTGCTATGTTTCAAGTAGAGTCCATTTAAGACCCATTTTAAATAAAACTCCTTATGAGCTATGGAATGGTAGAAAATCAAGAATTTCATATCTTAGAGTATTTAGATGCAAATGTTATATTTTGAATACCAAAGATAACCTTGGAAATTTTGATTCAAAAACCAATGAAGGGATCTTTCCTGGTCCTTAATTGTTGAAGATTCTATGTATGTTGTTTTTTATAAGACTAATCTTCTTGGTCCAAGAAAGGATTTGCTTGATGATGATACAAGAACCTTAATGGAACAAAGAGAGGGTCATGAGAATCAATCATAAGAGGTGATTACAAAAGAAGTCAAAAAGGTAGGAGATGATGAACTTCCTCCTCACCTTACCACTACACACATTTCGCATGATCTACTAAAGGATTGACATTTTCCTAAAGGGTATCCCAAAGATAAAATTATAGGAGAAACTTTAAAAGGGGTAACTACTCGCTGTCATTTTAAAGGAATTCATAATAACATTGCTTTCATCTCTCAAATAGAGCCAAGGAATGTACGTGAAGCTCTAAATGATGTAAATTGGGTCGTTGCTATACAAGAGGAACTCAATCAATTTGAGAGAAACAAGGTTTGGACCTTAGTACCTAAACTTAGTAATGTTTTTATTATTAGTACTAAATAGTTTTTTAGAAACAAGTTGGTTAAAGATGGTGCCATAACTAGAAATAAAGCTAGGCTAGTTGTAAAAGGTTATAGTTAAGAGGAGGGGATTGATTATGATGAAACTTTTTCCATGATAGCTCGTTTGGAAGCAATCTGGATTTTACTAGCATATGTATCTCACATGAACTTTAAACTATTTCAAATGGATGTTAAGAGTGCCTTCTTAAATGGTTTTATTGAGGAAGAAGTTTATGTTGAACAACCTTCCAATTTTGAAAATTTTAACTTACCAAATCATGTTTTTAAACTCACCAAATCATTGTATAGACTTAAATAAGCTCTAAGAGCTTGGTATGAAAGGCTACGCTCTTTTCTAATTGATCATGGTTTTAAAAAAGGTAAAGTTGACATAACTCTTTTTATTAAAAACTACAAACATGATCTTCTTTTTGTACAAATTTATGTGGATGATATTATATTTGGTGCTACTAATGAGGAGTTGTGCAAGGGATTTTCTAAGTATATGCAAGGGAAGTTTGAAATGAGCATGATAGGAGAATTAAAGTATTTCCTATGACTTCAAGTCAAGTAATGCCAAGACGGTATTTTTATCAACCAATTCACGTATACTCAAGAGATGCTAAAGAAGTTTGGAATGAGTGAAGCAAAAGCAAGCAAATCTCCAATGAGCATAACTACAAAAAAAATTTTAGATGAAAATGGCAAGCTTGTTAATCAAAAGAAATATAGAGGTATGATAGGTAGTCTTCTCTATCTAACTGTTTCTAGACCTGATATTATGTTTATCATATGTATGTATGCTCACTTTCAAGCTTCACCTATGGAATCTCATTTATTTGTTGTAAAACACATTTTTAAATACTTAATTGGTACTTCTTCCTATAACTTATGGTATCCTAAGGGTACTTCATTTGACTTGACTGCTTTTTTTGATGCTGAATTTGTTGGCAATGTGTTAAATAGAAAAATTACTTCTGGAACATGTCATTTTCTAGGAAATTATTTGGTTTCTTGGTTTAATAAGAAATAAAATTCTATTACATTATCTACTGCTAAAGCTGAATATGTGTATACTGGTTATTGTTGTGCATAAATGTTATGGATTCAACAACAATTAAGAGACTACAATTTATGTGTTTCTTGTACATCCATCAAATATGATAATACTAGTACTATAAACTTGTTTAAGAATCTCATTCAGCATTCTAGGAGCAAGCATATTGATATTATGCATCATTTTCTTCATGATAATGTGCAAAAAGAGAAAGTTATGTTAGAATTTATTGACACAACTCACAAACTTACTAACATCTTTACTAAACCCCTTTGTGAAGAAAGACTAAACTTCATTAAGCATGAATTAGGGATGATAAATGGATCATTTTAGAAGTGATATTATCTTTCAAACTCCATTTTGATGTTTTAAGATTGACTTATATTCTCAAAATGTCATTTTTTAAATAGGTTTCTTCATATTATAATTTTCAAAAATTTTTAACAGAAGCCTTTGTATGGCCGTACACTCTAGGTGGTACGCCCATACACTATCTTATGCTATTATAGGTAGGGCTTTTATCATGGCCTAGAGCGAGGCCTGTGATGCATGGATCGGGGGCTCACTTGAAGCAAAAATGGAGTCTTGTTAAGGGGCTACCTCAAACAATGAGATGGACTCAAAAGAGTCACAAGATGGAGTCACCACCAGATGGTTCCAAAATTGGTTCAACCGACCCATTAGCATCAATGAATATAATGGTAAGAATCATGAAAAATGAATTAACATGAGTCAGATCATGAAAAATCAAGTGAAAATAATCAATTTTAGGTAAAATCAATCAATAGCAAAACCAAACTTTCTAAGATCATATGAAACATCACTTAGAAACATATCAATGTCCAATCAAGCTAAACATGTCAAGTGACAACAATAAATACAATTGAAATAGCATTAATTAAGTAATTAAATGATTTAATGGTAAAATCATAAATAAATGATCAAGGCACAATGAATGGGAGTTACTAACATCATTAAACATCAATAGGAGATCGCAAACTCAACTAACCAAAGCCAATCATGTTAGTAACATCACAAATTAACAAATTAAATGATCATTTAACTTGAAATATCAATTTTAAAGCTAAAATCAATGAAATGTTAATGATATATGATAAACTCATATCATTAGGGCTACTATGAAGCCACAAATGCTACTGAGGACTTCACTTTTATTATGAAACAAGTCAAAATTTGAATTTCCGGCAAATCTAGATGTGATGTGTGTAACACATCACATAATATGTGTCATATATAGGATATGTGTGGTGCATATCATGTGATGTGCGCAGCATGTAGTGAGGCACAATGAATGAAAAACATGTTTTTCAATAAAAACAAAAAAGTGAAACCAAATCTTAGCAAATTTAACACCATTGCAGATCATTTATAGAATTAATAAGCATTGAAAACCATAAAACCAAACATGATTAAAGCCAAATCATTAAAACAAAGCCAAAATCATAAAACCCATCATGAAATCAAGAGAAGAAAGAGAAGAGAATAGGTATTCAACTCACCAAAGCAAATGAAGCTTTTGTAATCTTGATTCCAAACGTGATTAAGGATTTAATGAGGGTTAATTAGTCACTAATCCTAAGTTAATTACTTAATTAAGAGTTTAATTAAGTGAGATTAGATTTTGGCAAAGTTTAGGTGTAATTAGTGAATTTTTGGACCCTTTTCCATAAATACAAGGCTTATGTTTATAGGTATGGGTGAGGGAAATGAGAAAATCATATTAGCAATGTGGGATTTTTGAAAATAATATGCTATATACATGGTACATAGTGCTATATGCATAGCATATAGTCTAGGAAAGGCTATATGCGCAACATATAGCAGCAAATGCCACACATGTAACAAATTTGACCTACGTATGCCACCTAATGTAGGCACATTGGGATATGCACCATAGGTCTAAGAAGTATCATTTGGGACCTTAAGTCATGGTGCCATATGGATTATATTAAATTTGCCCAGGAAAAGGCTGCCTACCAAATGTATATTTTCATTGTCACATCCTCAGTTTTGGCACAAAAATAATTCTTAATTCAGGAAATTTAAATTATCCCCTGTATGATCAAAATAGGGTGATGATGTGGAATAAAAGTTAAATGATATCGGGAATTAGGAAATGATGAGAAGATGATTT
>CANYBF011849128.1:0-10342 GCA_948192965.1 Dalechampia spathulata | reverse complement strand
CCCATTCTGAATCTCTAATTCATGGAGCAATTGTTGAAGCTGTTTTCAGATATAAACTTTTCAACAGGGACTTTCCTTACTCAGGGGCAATTGTTTATAACAGCCTCGAGGAAATTTTTTGTAATTGATTTGTAATTGCTGCTGTTTTTTCAGTGAATTTTGTATTTTTCTCTTTTCGTATCGAATGCGAAAAGAGATCCGTTTTGCCATTTGGACCTTCTTAATATATTCTTTACTTATCAAAAAAAAATGTCCTGCAATGGATCGGAACAATTTATTTAATAAATGTCCTGCAATGGATCGGAACAATGTATTTTTATGGATTTGTTTTATTATTTTTAATTTATTTTATAATTTTCACATAGCATGCAACAACTCAACAAGCAATGGGTTTTAGGGTTTCTGCAATCTTATCCTGGGATCCCCAGAGATAAGTCTAAATGAGGGAGGAGAAGAGAAAGTGCCGTAAATACGGTCTTACAAATTTCAGTTATACAAATATAACTTACTTAAGAAAAAAAAAATAGATGAAGAAATTTACTTATAAAATTTCTTTAAACAAGTTACAACTTACTTTGAATTACCAACAGAATTCTTAAACAAAAGAGAAAGGAAGCAAAGAAGTAGAAGAGGAGAGGGTTTCCTTAAGATCGAGAGAAAGAGAGAGAGAGGGATGATAGTTTGATGCTTTCACAAGGGGATAGGCTCCCTTTTTAAACAAAATTTTTTTACTATTTACTTTTACTTTTGATGAACAGTAACTTGCTTGCCACCGAATTTTTACTATTGAAAAATACTGGAAAGTACTTAACCTATATTTTTATAAAGATTTTAAGGAATAAGGTTCCTTCTACCTTTATTCCGAGTCTTCAGATGACTCTTTTTTCTTTTTTTCTTTTTATCCTTCTTTTTTACTTTCTTTTTATCCTTTCTTCTTATTGGTTTTACAATATTATAACAATTATCTTCATTACTGTATGCATGATCTGAAGAATCTGAGGTGGAGGATGACGTACTGGATGACGCTGTCGACTCCGAGCTTGAACTTATTTGAATTTTACGTCTTCCATGAGATTTCTTGGAAGATGCTTTACTTGACTTGGACCTTTCTGGTTTTACTGTTTTAGATATTGAACCTAAACATTCAAACACCTATTTACAAATTGCACTATATTCTTCAGGCGTTTTAGCTGCTGCCAACATAGCTTAACATTGAGCATTTTGGGATCCAAACGAAGGTTGATCTTGAAGGGTCACCCTTTCAATATATATGAGAGCTTGTCTTTTAACCATCCATTGTTTTACTGTTATTTTTGTAGTAGTATTTTTAAAGGTAGTCCGCCATTTTATCTTATGCTTTTTTATTATAGTACAGATATAAGTTCCCGAAATATATGAAAAATCTAAATACCATTAATATACCCAAGGTGTAAAGAAAGACATACAAAAATACATAAGAGGAGGAATATTTTTCCCTTCTTGAGGAGGCTTAAAATTAGTTTTAAAATACTAATATACTATTAATAGTTCATGGGATAAAATTTCATCAGAAATATCATAATATTGCCATCAATTTACAAACCAACTTGGAAATTTTACTAGGCCTTATATTTTGATCAAAATATATTAACTATGAATTTTTTTCATGCCTCAACATAGTCAAATTAATTATATGTAAGACAATAAGGTTTTAAAACTTTAAATTTAACATGAGAATATAATTGGGGAGCTGACCATTCTGTAGGATGAATAATTTTTTTAATTTGTATAGAAGAATAGGCAATAATATTTTTAATATTTTTATCAAAAGTATATTTTATTTTTACTGACTCTGAATCCTCAAGTATACTTAAATAATATTCTTGAGGTTTTATTAAATCCTTAGGGGTAAAATACCAATTTCAGGATAATATTTTTTTAAAACTTCCCAAGGATTTGGATTATTAAATCCTTATTCAATTTCTATTTCAAAATCAGAAGCAATTTTATTTACCCATTTAGAATAGTTTACAAAAGTATAATGGCCAATTTGGGAATAGTTTGGATTTTTGGCAAATCCACAGCCTTCAACAGATTTGATAAGTCTTTACTATCTACCGTTTGAGATAGACTAGTCGTACCTAAAGTGAGTACGATTACTTTAGTTTCAGAAATTTTACCTGAGTCATCTACCGACGAGGATGCAATATTCTGAAGGGCTTTAATTATTTCTGGAGACTGAAAGAGCTAAGTAATCCATTTTTTAAGGTCTCTGGTTTTAAGGTATTCTTCTAAAGTTTTAATGGGTTTTGAAATATCTTCAGACTGTTCTGAGAGGGCTTTAGTAGAAGAGGAACTGGATTTTACTACTTCTTTTCCTTTATTTTTCTTTCGTCCCATCTTTCTGTAAGAATTCACGAGTAAGAAAATCAGGAATACTATTATTACTACCTTTTATAAATTCAATATCAAAATCGAATATACTTAAAATAGCTTGCCATCTTACAAATATTTGTTTAGAAGCTAAATTTTTAACATCTTTTTCTAAAACATCTTTAGCTGATTTATAATCAATTCTTATTAAAAAAATTTTATTTAATAAATCTGATTGGAATTTATTAACATAAATCACTATACTTAAAATTTCTTTTTTAATAGTAGAATAATTTAAATGAGCTTGATTCCAATGACCAGATGTGAACTGTATGATACATTCTTTATTATCAATTTTTTGCTTTAGTATTTCGCCATAACCAATGTTAGAAGCATCCGTCTCAACAATTTTAAAAGCACTTGGATTAGGAAGATAAAGATATGAAATTTCTTTTACTAACAATTTTATATGTTTTACTATATTCGTATGCTCATTAGTCTAGGAAACCACATTCTTTCTTAATTTGTTATGTAATGGTTTTATCATTCGGTTTAAATTTGGATAAAAACCAATTACATAATTTAAACAGCCAATAAATCTTTGGAGTTGGATTTTATTAGTTATTATATCAGGAAATTTTTCTCCAAATGCTAAAGTTCTTTTAATTGGTTGAATAATTCCTTACTCTATATAATGTCCAAGAAATCTGGTTTTAGTTTTAAATAAATCCATTTTAGTTTTACTTAATGCTAATCCATTTTTCCTTACAATCATACAAAATGTTTTTAAGTGTTTAAAATGTTCTTCCATAGTTTGACTAAAAATCAAAACATCATCAATATATATGATGCAAAATTTTGAATATGGATTAAAAATATCATTCATTACTCTTTGAAATTCAGAATGGGCATTTTTTAAACCAAATGGCATAACATTCCACTCATACCGTCCAAATGGTACCGTAAATGCCGTTTTATAACGGTCTTTAGGATTGATTTGAATTTGCCAATATCTTGATTTCATATCAAATTTACTAAAAATATTTGCATTAAAAAGTCTATTTAATAAGTCTTTTTTTATTTGAAATTAGGTACCTTATCCATTTTAATGTTACATTTAATGGTTTATAATTAATTACCAATCTTGGTGTTCCCCTTTCTATTTCTGCACTTTTATTGACATAAAATGCTGCACGTGACCATAGGCTTCTTGATTTACTTATTAATTTTTTATCTTCTAAATCGTTAATTTCTTTTTTACAATACTCTATTAATTCATGATTCATTTGAATAGGTCTTGCCTTAGTGCTTATGGATTTCTCATCAAAACCATTTTCATAAGGCAAATCTACCATATGTTGCTTTCTATTCCAAAATGCATTATGATGATCTGCACATAATTCATTTTCCATTTGGATTTTTAATTGATTAATTTTATTTTTCATAAAATCATTACTAAGCTGATTATTTATTTTATCTAGGTGAATATTATTTTTTAAATTATTTATCTGCTCATTTTTTGATTTTATTAAAGCATTTATTTCTAACTATTGGATTGAATAAGTTTTTAACAAATTTAAATTCTTCCTTTTAGGTTTCTCTATAAAATTTATTTTTACTATTCTATTTCTTATTTTAAATTTTATGTATCCATCCTTTACTGAGTATGGCGTTATTAGATTAATAAATGGAGTTCCAATTATTACCATATGATTTATTTGTTGAGATAACATAAAAATAGTTTTTATTTCTAAATCTTGATTTATTATTGAGGCATCAGTTTTACCTAATATTTTTAAATTTATTTTATTTGCTGTTGAAAGTTTTTCTTCAGTTTTTTCCCAAAATCTTTTAGGTACTAAACTTGATTTTAAGCAATTTAAATTAGCACCAGTATTAAATAATGTTATGGTTTCTATTATAAAATCTTCTGAAAATTTTAATGTTAATTTTATCAAATATTTTTGAGAAGTTATTTCTTGTAATAAAAATATAAAATTTTATGTTACTTCTTCCTTATTTATTTGATTTATATTGGCTATATTTTCTTCCTTTTCTTCATCAGAAGAATCAGAAGATGTTTCTAATTGTTTTTCTAACATTTTAATTTTTTAGGTATCCTTTTTTATTTGTTCTTTTAATTCTCTAATCTCACCTTTTATTTCTTTTATTTCTTGTTGTAAACTAGTTATGGTAGGTCGAGTTTGTATAGTTTTATTCTTGTTTAGTATTATAGTTAGATCGTAGGTTTGGATTTTATTAGGAATAATTTCTTTAGGTTTATCTGACTCATCAATACTTTTAAGTAAATTTTTAAGAAATTTTTCTTTAGTAGTTATATCATCAATATGATTTATTAGTTTTAACATAGAGTTTCATTCTTTAATTAATACATTTAATGATTTTTCTGATGAACTAGTTTGTAATTCATCAATTTGGTCATCACTTTCGCTCATTAAAGATTCAGTTTCTGTACATATATATAATTCTTGAATTTTATTTATCAATTCTTCATCCAAATTTAATTCATTTAATTTCTTATTAAATCTACAAACCTTTATTGTATGTCCTTTTTGTCCACAATTATAACAGGTTAATTCTTTAGAAGTTTTCTTCCTACTATCCTATGGTTTAGCTGTGCTTTTATTATATTTTTTATAGGATTTTTTATAATTAATTTTTTTTATAATATTCTTCTTAATTACCCAAATTTTTATACTTCTTTTTATAATAATGTTTCCTTTTATACTTCTTGTAAGGTTTTATCATTGAACATTTTCCATTACATTCTTTTGTCTTTAGATTTATACCATAATCAAATTGTTTACAGAACATTCCTAACTCTTGTTTAGTTTTTCTCATTTCATATTTTAAAGTTTTTTGTAATTTAATATCTTGGCAAAGTTGTAAACCTTCTTTATAGATTATACTTATTAATTGGCCATAAGTTAATTTATCATATGAAATTGGATTACCAAATTATTATTTTATATTATTTCGTACCTTTTCTCTTAAGAAAAAAGGAAGCCCTGCCAAAAACTTTTCTTTCCAGAAAGCTTGATTTGAATCTTCACAAAGCATTAATCTTGTTAAAAATGTGATTTTATAATACTGAAAATCGCTTAATTTTTTACATCTTAAATTACTTAATAATTCAACATTTTTATCTTTAATATGAGAGGAATTTCCAATGAAATGTAAAAATATTGTTAATATTAATGTAGCCATTACATCTTGGATTTCTTCTCCATTTTCATTTATTATTGGTAAATTTTCATTATCTTTACGAACTGCATTTAATATTTCTAAATGATCTTTCTCAGTAAGATGATAATCCCACCATCCTTTTAATTGACCGGTGAAACCTGCAATTATAATTTCAGTAATTGACCTGTCTGATGCATATGATTGGGTTATATAAGCATTTGCCGCCATTGTCATTTGTTGTAATATATTTAATATATTATATTCTGATAGTCCATCTATATTCCATTCATATACTGTAGATGCATTATATTTATATTATGATAACACAGTTGGTTTATCAATTAATCCTAAATCAGGTGTGATACTAACTTTTGTCATTATTTCTTTATTATATGAAATTGGATTTATCTCAAAATTTTTTATATCTTCTATTTCTGCCATACTTTGCTCTGATTCAGAACTTGTATTACTATCATATTTTTCCATCATACTTATACTTTTGGATTGAGGAGTCTCTTATGCTTTCTGTTTAGATTTTGAAGATGATTCTATTTTACTTAATTGATCTTTTATAGCTTTAACAAAATCATTATCTTTTACTTTTAATTCCTTTTGGTTGGTCGTTGAAACTTGGAATGGTTTAAAAACATGTGATTTTAATTTTAATTCTTTTCTTATTTCTGTTTCTATTTCTTTATCTTTTATTGAATTTTCTATTCTTTTTAATTGATTACTAATACTTACTAAGTTAGTATTACTGAAATTATTTTGTTCTATTATTTTTCTATAAGAATCATTTTCTACTGTTATTTTGCATGGAGAACAGATTATTTCATTTTCTCTATGTAAAAATTTACTAGTTATTTTAAGTGGATGTTCACTCTGAATTATCTTATCATTAACTTTCCACTCTGATCTTTTATCTCTTACTGTTATTGGACTAATGTGATCTTCCTTTATTATTTTATACCATCTAAAAAATTTTATTTTAATTTTATTTTGATTTATAAATTCAAAATACTCATTTTGTAACGTAAAAAAATTATTTTCTTTCATTTTTCTAAATTCTTTTGTTTTGTAATTTCTTTATAAAATTCATCTTTATTCCAATTAAATTCTTTGCTAATCACATTAACTTCTCTATCTATATTATTTATATTTTCTGTTATAGCCGATGCTGATGGTGAATTTAGGGATGAAAAAGTTCTGATTTAAATAATTATTAAGTGGACTTGGTTCTACGTTTGCTGCCTGTAGGATTGATGAACTATAATCTACTCCTTTCATTTTAAGATCTTTACTAGATTCTGGAATATCTGAAGTAGAAAATCTTGGTTTTATTAATGTTTGAATTATCGGTTTAGAATCATTTTCTTTATATGACACATATATTACCGAGAGTAATTTTGAAACTCTTCCTAATTCTTCTGTAGAAATGGATGTGGATGAATCTATATATCTACTACTTATACTTCTTCGATTAAATTTTAAAGATACTTTACCATCTTCATATTGTTCAATTTTACTTAAGTTAACATTAGGTTTTATTATTTTCTCAGGTTTTGGAGGAGATACTACTCCTTCCAATATGCATTCATCTGGGAGTGAAATATCTTTCCATTGTATGATTTTAAGAATTATTGTATTTGTTTTAGTCAAATCAGTCTGTAAAAATCTAGTTTCACCTATTTTAGGTTGTAATTTATATTTTACTCCGAATGCAAAAATCATTGCTTTATAATGAATTTTATAAATTAATGCTATGGCTATTGATCCTTGCAACATTTTATAATTATGGGTTTTTATCTCTAAAACCATGCTTTTTAAAATATTTAAATCATTTAATGAAATTGTCATGTCTGGGTATACTTCAAATGATATAGGTCATTCACTTAAACTTGTTTCAATTAATCTTAATAATGAATCTTGAAAATTTACAAATCTTGCATCTCTGATTACTGTGAGAATACTCGTATTTAAACCTTCTCTTGTTAATGGTTTTATTCCTACTTGGATTAACCCAATATGAATATACTTATATTTTTTTATTTCTGTGGTGATCTAATGTTTTAGGTGATAATAAATTTATTCTTTCAAAAGGTTTGCTTAACTGGACATCTCTTTCTTTTGTTTTTATTACATAATTTATTTTAAATAAATTTATTTTTGGAATTTTATAAATTTGATCTTTATCAACCTTAGGTATTTCCCATTCATTTATTGCTTTATTAAAATCTTCTAAAATTAATTCATTTTTATTAATTACTCTTCTAATTTCTAATGATTCAGAATCTTGAGACTTTGCCATGCTCTTAGATTTACATAAAAAAGGTTCCATTTTTAATAATTAGTGATAATATCTTCAAAATGATTGCGGTCACTGCCCTAAAATGCCTATTCTTAGCTGCTTATGGGACTTATTTGGCATACCCGAAACCTTTTTAAAAATTTTATTACCAATTATTTCTTGGAAACTCTTTATATATATATATATATATATATATATATAGCTGGATGTTAGTATGTTTATATGACATGTTTTAGAAGTATTTGTTGCTTACATATTTTGAAAATTAAATGATTTTGGCTTTTAGCTTTGATTTTTAATGCATTAGTTCTCTACATCCTTCTTTTAATTTATCATCCATTCATTTTCTACACACCTTTCATAATCTTTAATAAATGTTATTGTTAGACCCAAGATTTTGATGTGTGTATTTTATATGAGTCAATTTAAGTTATTTGCAAATTAATATAACTTTTCTTTGTATGGTATGGGCGTTCCATGTCTGGTACAGGCATACCATGTCTATGAATTTTGATTGTTATTTTGTTGAGTTTGGTATGGGCGTTCCATGTCTGGTGGTATGGGCGTACCATTGCTCTCAGGATTTTTACTTGTCAGTAACCTTGTTTTGGTACGGGCATACCAATGTGTGGTATAGTTGTATGGTTGCTCACAGGAATTTTGTTTGTCAGTAATGTTGGTTTCGTACGAGCGTACCTAACTTATCGCGTTTTATTTGAACTAATGTCTTTGAATTGGTACGGGCATATGGAAATCGTATAGTCATACGTGACTTCCAGAAAGGCTTTAAACCCTTTCTAACAGATTTATTTTCATAATATACATTGTCTATTCATTTTCCAATGGCTAGTTTTGTAGAGCAAAGTATCCTTTAAGCTTCAATCTTCAATTACAAGTAAGTTTACTTGTAGTATTGTGATTCTAACATTGTAAACTCTCTTTGTATTGTATTTCCACAACTTAAGTGTTAGGTTTTGTAGTTGTGGGTTGGTGTGAGATTAATGCTTGGGCCATTAATTCGTATTTGAGAGTTTAATTGCTATGAGATTGTAATCATTGTAAAGTTTTGAGTGTGAACCTGAAAACACTGGGGTTAGGATTCAATTAAGGAATCCTTGTTGTATTGATTGTGATTGTGATTAGTGGAACCCTAAGTTGAAAACTTAGGAGAAGTGGACGTAGGTAAGAGTTAGTGCCGAACCACTATAAATTACACACATGTTGCTATACTTCCGTAGGGATTTCATTTGGTATCAGAGAGTGGTGCTTAATTATGATTAGAAGTAAAATTCTAGAGTAAAAGATCTTATGGCAACTCAAAGCATTGAAAGCCAATCATACACAAGACCCCCTTCTTTGATGGCATGGATTATCCATATTAGAAGCACCGGATGGAAGTCTTCTTGGAGAGTGATGGTGTTGATTTGTTTGATCTAATTGAGAATGGGTTTTCTCCTCCAACAACTACAATGGATGGTGTTACAACTCTCAAGACCAAGGCAACTTGGATAAGAGAAGAATTTAAAGCAAATGTGAGGAATAAGAAGGCAATGAATATGCTTTATTGTGCTATTAGTCATGAGGAATACGGACACAGTTAAGCAAATATAAGATGCCTTGGAGCCTCATCATGAAGGCATAAATCAAGTCATAACCATGAAGATTCAGCTACTAACTCATCAATATATATATTAATGTCTTATGAGAATGCATTCATGTATGCATTCTCCCTCTTATTTTCCTATATCATTCATTTCATTTCATATGCATGCTTGGCACTAGGTCTTACATTTCATTTCATATCATTTCTATGGTTCATCGTACTGGAACCTATTTCACATTCATTTCATTAATTTCATATCACTTTCCTTTCCATTCATTTCCCATAGGAATTCATTTCATAATACCCAAATACCCTTTCATTTATCATTGCGTTTCATTCATTCATTTTCCTCCTTCCTTATTTCTCCATATCATGTCATGTATATGAATATGTCAATCAATGTTTCATGACATGATATGGATGCTTTATGCCATGATGCCAAAGTAAACATATGCAAGCATCATGATATCATGCAATTCATACATCATTTATTTCATATAGCATGATTTCCATAAGACATTCATTTCGCATTACATCCTTTCAAGTAGCATACATTTCACATAGCATCAAATGCATATAGATTTCATTTCATATCACATAATTTCCATTAGAATTATTTGATCACCATTTTCTGCTAAAATCTAAATTCATTTACTTTGGTTTATATACCAAAATATTAAAATTCCTCAACCTTCATTCATAGCTAGATTTTACTATCCTTTTAGAATCATGTATCATACTTTTAGAATCATGTAATAAAATGATCATTTCATTTTATTTACTTCTTTTCTATCTCGGTATGTATAATTCTGTAAATATTAACTTTATTTGCTGACACTCATATATATATCATATTATCTCTTATTTAAATA
>CANYBF011848924.1:0-48794 GCA_948192965.1 Dalechampia spathulata | reverse complement strand
ATTTCACATCAAACTCCTCCGAAACACATACCCACAACTTTCTCTCAAAATGTTTATCAACCTGTTCATCATTATACACCAATTGTGCAAGTGTGGTCTTTCCTAGTCCTCCAAACCCAACAATGGCTGCTATCGAAACATCTGATGGGCAATCTTCATCTAACAATTGATTTACCATGTGTTTCTTATCTTCCTCTCTTCCTATTACTTCTAATTTGTCCACATAAGAGTCTGTCTCCCTTTCACTCATCATAAATGGCAGGTATCTATCTCCTATTTCTCTCCCTACTAAGTTGAGGAGCAAAGCATCTTTCTTTACCTCGTTTAGTCTCTCTGTAAGGTCCTTGATTTGACGACCCATCTTACGACGAAACCAAATCTGATTTGATGAAGAGAAGAAGTCCTTTACCTGCACAAAGACATGTAAACAATTAGTATTATATCTGACAGTGGTAGGATAATGCTCAAGGCTTTAACTTCTAATTTCTATCAAGTAACTATGGACATATTCCTACACACCTTCACTGACACTTTTCTCTTAAAGATGGTCTTCCTTAAGTCATAGGTCGCCAAGTCATCTACCAAATCATCAGCTTCATACACAATTTCCTCAACCTTTCTTATCCAATTTTCCACTGCATGGCTTTTCTTTTGCTTCTCCTCATCAGCATCTAGAAGCAGAGCTTTGACAGTAGATAGAGAATCTTGAAACTTGTCCAGTTCATCTCTGACGCCATGGATCAACTGAATTTCCTGGAAAACAGATGATCCCACCTTTGTTACCAATTGTTCTGCAACACCCAAAAGAATGTCTTGGGCCATTTTATCAGAAACAAAGAAATTGAAGGACAAAGGCAATGAAGAAATTTTGATAAAAGAAGTAATGGATTGAGTTTGGTGATGTGGGTCTTGTGTATAGATACATATATATAGAAATTATTGAAGAGGGAATTAGAATTGCTTTGGGTTGGGGAATGAAGCAAAGGATTAGCTTCTTTAATTCCAACAGGCAAAAGAATGAAAGAAATGAAGAAGCAAAGGATCAAAGAAAAGGAAAAGCATTTGGAAGCTTATATCTAACATGACACCATTGCTTGTTTGTGGAGTAATTCCTGAAGGAGGAGGAGGAGGAGGAGAAACATTTTGCCTTGTTAATCAATTTAGTTAAATCTCAAGATCAAGCAATGGATCGAATGAAACCGAGTCTCAGGCCCCACATCTCCATGAAGTTGTTGAAGAAATGTTCATGCAATACTTATACGATCAGAAAATCTGGATTTATAAGCAATGCATTGGCAAATTCTTTGCAGTTGAGTTGCATAAAATACTTAACTGCAAAATTCTCAATTGGCTCTGATTCCATCCCTTGCATGCTTCCTCTCTTTGCTTCACATTTTGTTCTGCATTACACTTATCTAGAATAGGTCTGTTTTTTCATGTATACATTAAATCAATCAATATAATCTAAGCAAGAAAGCATAAAAATTTTATTAAAAATTAAAATTTATTTATTTATTTATTTTATATTAATTATCCAAATTGATCAAAACAAAAAATCTATAATTATTCAACTGATTATGGATAATGACTAATATTTAGTTATCATATCAGGAAACATACAAAACAATGAGTGGGGAAGTAATATATTAAATTATTTGAAAATGAAATGGAGGAAACATTATAATTCATTTATTGTAATTTTAAATTTTATTAATAAAAAAATTAAAAAGCATCTTCCAGTTTTATAGGAAACAAAGAAAAACTAAATAAAATAAGGACAATGGAAATTGGTTGCCAGGAAATTGCAATACACTGCTCAAACATTGACAATATTATTCCCAACTTTATCAGCCCAATCCACCATCCAACGATCTCCCTAACACGCCATCTTCACTCCACTTGTTCCACTGCTAGATCACAACTCAAGTACCTTGTCTTCTGCATCTTCCTCGTTCCTCTTCATTTTTAGGTAAGTTTTACGGCCATTCTTTAAACACCCAATTTAGATTAGTTCTTGTAGTTCTGTAGATTCTTGTAAAGTTTGTGTCTTTTATGTATGAAAGTTTGTGTCTTTTTCCTTATTGGGTAGTCGGGTTCTCTTCAGTCTTCTTTTTCCTTATCTGGTTGTTTTTCGGTTTTGTTGTTTTGTTTAGTTAGCTGTTAGCTTCTGATCTGTCAAATGCTGTCTTTGATTTTTTTTTTTTTTTACTGGAAAGTGTGTGGATTTGGATTTGGATTTTTTTTTACTGGAAAGTGGGTGGATTTGGATTTGTTTAGTCCTCTTTTAGAATTTTTTTATTGGTTATAATGCTGTTTGATTTCTGTTTTTTGTTCACAAATAGAAGATCTGTAATTGTTATGAACATGCCATTGGAAAGCTGGAAATCTCGAGTATTGTTTAAGTGTTGATTGCTTTGGAAAATGAGTGGCCTTTTTCTATAAATTTGTAACTTGTTATCTTGCTTGAAATTCACTTTTCTTAAATGCTGTTAAATGTGTTTGATTTCTATGTGAATAGTGTTAATTACCTCTAATTTAGGTTGAGTTGCGGATATGGAAGGTGGCCCAAGTTCGAGTTTGTTTCCATTGCACCGCTGCAAGACTATTCATCTGGTGGGTAATGAATTTGTTTTTGAAAATTATATGATATCTTCATTGTGGATATGAAGCTGGTGCTACATAGTTTGGTCTGAAGGATGTCAAAGATTGCCTTCTTTCTTGGGTTTTGCTCGCAAAACAAAGCTTTCCAGTCTTATTAAACCGTGCATCCAGGTGAGGCATGCGCAAGGGATGCACAATGTAGAGGGAGATAAGACCTACAAAGCTTACTTGTCTCCTGAATATTTTGATGCACCACTCACTCGATTGGGTTGGCAGCAGGTCAGACGTAAGCTGTTAGTATTTTCACTAGTTTGAGAAATAAAACCTTATTCTACCCATATCAGTGGCCCCTTTTTCTTGGTGAAAATCTCTTTTTTTGTCTTTTTTTTTAGGTTGACAATTTGCGTAAACATGTCCACTCATCTGGACTTTCCAAGAGGATTGATTTGGTTGTGACATCTCCTTTGCTAAGGTACTGAAACTGGAAGCATTCAACCCTGTTCTCCCGGTCATAGCATTCCCTTGTATATATTCACTCTTTAGTACTTTTTTAACAATTTATTACTTAAATTGTTGCCGTTAATATGTTGCTTGTGGTTCGGAATGGTTAATATGCCTCATGTTTAACATAAACTTAGATATTTGAATCACTTGAAGCTTAAAGATTTTCCTATAGGAGAGGAAAGAAGGAAATTTGTTAAAAGTTTTTATTTCATTGCAACTTTTGGATTTAAGTTTGTTATAACAGTAAATGTCATGCATTTTTGGTTAAATGTTGTTTTATACATGTTCCTCACATTGTTGAGCTCCTACGTCTTATGAGAATCCTGCCCGTTTTATCCGGCATATGGACTTGTTAGCAAATTCACAGCCAACGGCTTGTCTTTGCTTATTTATGCCTTTCGCAGTTTCATTATATTTCTAGACATGTTGGTAACTTTTTCATTTAAATACTTCAATTCTAGACTTAAGTGTTTCTTCAGATTTTATTCTAATTAACGTTGGTAGAACTATTTTAGACAGAGAAGATATTTTATTAGAAATCTGTTGACCATCAAAAATCTTTGTATTACCTTAATAAGAGACTGGTCTATATTGAATTTTATCACTAAGCAATGATCACTCATGATTGTCACACTTAGGACGTTGCAAACAGCTGTTGGTGTGTTTGGTGGCGAGGTGTACTCTGACAGGATCGATGCACTGCCACTGATGTTGGCAAATGCAGGGAACAGTGGTCGCCCAGCAATCTCAAGTTTCAATTCCCCACCTTTCATTGCGGTGGAACTTTGTCGTGAACATTTTGTATGCCTCCTACTACTTTCACTCTGTTTGATGCAATAGCTTACTGAAGATTTTGTTTAACAAACTATAATATATAATGTATAGTGAATCTCGTGTATCAAACCCAGAAACTTAGGAGTCTACATATGTGTGGAAGAAATATTTGAATACTCTGAAACATTGTACATTGACCTTCCACTTCAAAGCATCAAAATATATAATGTAAAACACCGTTTAGAATAGTAGTTCTCTCCCTCACTAAGGGAACAAAACGGACATTATGGAGACAGAATTATCTTGTTGTCTTTGTTGGCAATAAATGGAGCTTTACACATTCGCTTATACTCAACGTCACTTTGGTTGGCAGGGCGTGCATCCTTGTGACAAGAGGCAAAACAGTAGTGAATACCAATTTTTTTTTCCTGCGATTGATTTTTCATTGGTGAGTATTTTAGTACTTGAACAAGTGAATGAGGCCATTAATAACTTCCATATTATGGGTTGTGATCTTTGGTAACTGTTTTAGATCAGGAAAAACATAAGTTATTACCTTGTTTTCCTTTTCAATAATGTCTCGAAGTTCTTTCCAGATAGAAACTGAAGAGGACGTTTTGTGGAAGGCTAATGTGAGGGAGACCACAGAAGAACTTACTGCCAGAGGATTAAAGTTCATGGACTGGTAAATGCTTCCCAGTATTGATAGAGCTCCAGATTTGTTAATTTTTCGTTTCACTTCTGTTAATTTTCAGAAGATCACTTGTGTAAAAACAGTGTCTTCTTCAGAACCAACTGTAAAAGACTTAACTTTCTAGACTTCTACAAATCTTGCTATATCCATTTTCCGGCAAAGTTTTATGTATTTAACTTTGGATTTAAATTGTGAGTTGCATTTTGTATCTTGAATATTTATTTTGTAGGATATGGACAAGGAAAGAGAAAGAAATAGCAATTGTCACTCATAGTGGATTCTTGTTTCACGCTCTAAACGCATTCGGGAATGATTGTCACCCATTGGTGAAGAAAGAAATATGCACCCGGCAAGTATCTAGTGCCCCTTTTCTTATCTTCAAGATTTCATGCATCAATTTCTTTTTTCAAACTATAGCTATTGCCATTACATGAGATCGAACAAGAGAGAGTTGTCTCCGTTATGGAGCAAAGTGCCACTAGACCAAAGTGGTCTTGGCCTTTATGTATCAATTTATATATCTTGTATCCATTTTCTACTTTTCATTCTTATTCAGAAAGAGTGCATTTAATCGAGGATCCGAAATATTTGCCTTATTTCGGTAGAATGCCTTCTGTGTTGGTTAGGTACACTTGTTGCAATGAGCTTTAGTTTTATGCTAAACTCATGTTTTGCACATGAAATTTATTCTAAGTTTGCTTCCAAGTATTATTATGTTGAGCAATGAGTTATTGCATGTATATGCAGCTTTTCAAATTGCGAGCTTCGATCCATGGTCATCATTGACAGAAGGTGAGACTGTTATTTTTCATAAAATACGGAAATTCTTGTCATTGTTGTTAGGATTCTTACGAACTTGATCACTCTTCCTACAGTATGATTGGTTCTGATTCCCCCACTACAAACTATCCTGGAATTATTCCACGTAAGCTGGATCTGCCTAGCAATGCTATGGAGGAGGATGGACCAAAAACAAACTCATCTAAGCAGGGAACGCGCTGAATTTCAGTTGCACATTCATAAGTTGATCATGGTAATCTTGGAAAACTATGACTACTGTACTCTACAATATTTGCTTCTGTTGCCCAGAACTGACAGAGAGCAGTCGTATTTGACATGAAAACTGGGATCAATTATTTTGCTTGACATGACGCTTTGAAGTATAAATTATTTCAAGGTTCCCTCAGGTTTTCTTCCCTCTGCTTTTTAATTTTCTGGCTTAACATAGTTGAATGAACCAATCAAGAGGACTGTATTTGCTGTACTATTGTTCGGTTAAAAAACCAAACCAACCAAACTGAAATGGTCAGTTTGATCAAGTTTTTCTGGTTTATGTTAATTTTGCTCCCCCCTATTTGTCCGGTAGGGTCTGAAATCGAGACCCTTGTTGGAAGTTGCTATATCTTTACTGATTCAATCATCAATGCACGATTTCTTTGCTGCCTCAAATTCCAGATATTAAAGGGCAATGTTCTCCAAGTTATTTGACAAGACGAGGAGAAAGCAATCAAGTAAACAAGTAATTGATAACAATTAGTTTCTGAAGCATGGCATGGAACTTTTTGACAAATATGATATGCGAAATTCCCTCCTGGGATTTTCTGATGGAAGCAAATTATATAACTTCATTTTGTTTTCAGTACGTCATAAAATGACACAGGCTGCTTCTTAGTTGCACATAGTTCCTGAAAACATAAAGATGATTTTCATATAGTAACTCCTTGTCAATTAGTTTATAGTAAAATGGCAAGATTCTTGCAGGTGACAGGAATTTGTACCTCTACAGCCGAAGCTAAACGCAAAATTGTGGCTTCTGCCCATGGACGACCCATTAGTTGCAAACCTATTGGAAGGCCTAGTTTATCATAACCCACCTGACAATTAAACATTTTAATTAATCTAAATCCAAGAGGTTATTTTCCAAGTTATGACGAGGTTTAACCGGACAATTTCATGTGATGAAGTAGATGAAATGTGACTTACAGGGACAGTAATGGCAGGAAAACCAAGAAGATTAGCTGCGGTAATGAACTGCATAAGGTAACCTGAAATTAAGATAGATGCATCAAAAGAAAGATACTTCAAATTTAGTTATCATTGACAGTAAATCTCTTCTATCTTCTATAACTGAGAATATAAGTTGGGACTGTATAAGCTGGAATTGAGTTCCATGGTAATCATCAGGTAAGATAACGCTGTCCAAGTTAAAATCTTTCTTTCTGCCTGAAACATCATATCCAGGTAAATTCATCATGGTACTACAGATGCATGTATCATTAATGCATCTGCACCATCTAAACTGAATAATTCAGAACTCTTTTGATCGAGTTCTTGCCTTCTGTTTTCTTGTAGATACGAATACTCTTACGAAAGATTCAAACAAACCTGTTATTTTCATGTCAGTCTCCCCATACTTGAGAGCACCAGGAGGTAATTTGGGTGCTGTCATGCTGTCATGGCAAGTGGATTACATTACTAACGTACTATCCAGTTCAATTGTTTCAATGGCAGTAGCATAATTGATGCAAAATATAGGTTAATGTTACATACCCAGTTGTCGGGGTGACTATGACATCAACCTTTTTAAACGTTTCTATGTGATAGTACATTAATCTTCGCCTGAAACAAAACAGACGAATTGAAAAACTATGAAATCCAATCGCCGAATTCTAACCATAGAACTCGGAACCTGTTAATACAACCATAGATTTTGTGAAACATGAGTCCTATATGTGCAGAAAATGATTTAAATCCAGATAGCTTAAGCTAGGCATTAACACAACACAAGTACTGCCTTACTGATAACTATACGAGCAGAAAAAGAGCGTAAAATGAATCATCTCTTCAAATAAATCGAGCGGACAATACTTGCCTGTCATGCAAGCAAGTATTCTATTATGAGAATGAGCTTTATTATTATCCAGTCTTACCTGAGACATTGAGCAGCAACATAGTCTGATGCACTAAATGACTGAAACAGTGCAAGATTGGTTCGAGTATCATACGTCAACCTTGCACCTTTTCTGTAAGTAAAACAAGACTTCATTAATTCTGAATTGATTTCATCATAATTTCGAGCATTATTGATTATCATTGATATAATCTCTAGCTGCAACCATGCTTAGTTGGGATTAAGATGGTAATGATGATAACATGAAACATACCCATCCTCAATATCAGAGCTTAACGAGTACTGTGTTTCGGATCCAATCGATACAAGATGAGCCGTGCGCATCTCTTCAAGCTCAGGTACAACAATCTCCACTATCTAGAACCGCACGAGATGAAGATTTAGTCTTAGCATAACGATTTAAAACGAACCAAAAGACGAATGCTGAAGCACATTACAGTAACATACTTACTTCACACCCATGTGTTTTTGACAGAAGGTTAAGAATATCCTGACACTTATCAGAAATATCAGTTGAGTGCACATCATTGAACCACTGCAAGTTGTTTATCATTTCTTAAGAAAAATACCAATTATTTATTTGAGGAATTTGATTTAGATTCAGCGAAGAGTAAGCATGATCACCGCCGTATACTTGCCAAGCCGCAACAATCCGACAAAATCTGAGTTCTCAGATGATGACAAATTAGGCAAGCAAGGGGGAGACTACACCAAAAAGAAAAACAACATGAAGATACTATCAGAATGAGGTTATATGAAAAGAATGCAGCCCAAAAAATGGTCAGAACTTGTAACTGTAACCTCCCTTGCATGTTTAATATGAGAAAACAGAGAACCAAGGTACAACTATGAGTGAAGGGTATAACCATGACTGCAATAATGATTAGAGCAATCATGTTTGTTATCAGAAACTGTGCATTTTTTCTTCGATTTATTAATAAAATCTCAAGCTAATTAAGTATTGTCAATTGAATTATGGGTGGTGATTCGGGCTAATACGTGGTGTCAAAAACTGTCAAGAATAGTTATAAGAATTAGATAAAGAAATTTAAGAAAAACTTCTGTGATTTTTGGATGGCTGACAAGGTTTGAGAACTTACTGGCATCATGGAGATTCTATCTGCAGGAGAGGAGCCCAAAATTGCAGAATACCTGAAGAATATCAACATAATGCAAAACATGACACCAAAATGCAACTGTTTTCTTCTGTCTGTTATTCAGGATCCACTGATGAAGCATATCAACAACGGATATGGCCAGCAATGTACAATCTTCTCTCAAAAGATTGAGATACTTACACCAACATGACATCCTCAACTGAAGAAGCAATCGGACCGATAATTTCCACCGTCCCAGAATCACACAATGAACTATGCCAAAATTTCACCGAGGAAAAGATCAAACCCAAGAACTTATACTGCTCGTAATCTAACTACTTTGCATAGTTATCCGACAACATTCTTCTGCTTCTTTGCATAAAATCTTATCATAGTAAACATGGCTGGAAAAGCTTACCCTGTCGTATCTGTTCTTCCATATGTTGTTTTCAAGCCAACTACACCACAGAGAGAAGAAGGGATGCGGATTGAACCTGTCTTTTCCACCATCAAAATAAACTGAACTGACTCGGTGTTTCATATGCATCAACTAGACTTAAGATCACATGTTGACGCACCTCCACCATCTGTTCCTAAGGCAGCGGAACATATTCCAGAAGCTACAATGGCTGCTGGTCCCGATGAAGATCCGCCAGTGTACCGATCCATTGCATGAGGATTTCTTGTTGTTCTGCCCTTAAAGACAATTGTAACTTACTCATATGACATCTATGTTTCAATGACTATGATTCCTGACATGATTGGTACTTTTTTGTTAAGAACTGACCCGTAATTCGGATTGTTTCCTGTTGTTCCCATGCCTAATTCATGCATGTTGGCCTTCCCTATAAATATCACACCACAGCTACGCAATCTAGAAACTGCAACTGCATCCTTTTTGACAGGACGGGTCTCGTGCATCCATGTGGTAGCACCTGCCATTTACATACATTAGTTATAACACTAGCATGGTAGTTTGCTGTTTCTGTATATACCATTTTTAAGGAGCTTTAAGAAGGTGGGATTTAGATGAAGACTGTGCACCTTTAGTGGGATGAGGATAGCAATCTATATCATCCTTGATTGCCATGAAAATCCCATCCAAAATGGATTTTGGATTTCCTGAAAAAACCAGCACAGTTGTAAACATTAAAAGATGATGATCGACTGATTGCATTCTGATTTTATCAAATATTGCCATTAAAAGTTATGCAACTCCGCAACCTTGCTCGAACCTCCTTGTAGAAGCAGCAGCCTGCTTCCGAATCTCTTCCTCGTCAAAGGAAATCAATAATGGAGCTGGGGGCTTCTTCTTTTTAAACTCATCCATAACTGAAATTATGTGTTCTGCCACCTACAAGAAATTTGCAGAAATCTATTAGATACAGTAAAAGTAAAGGAACAAAGGAACTTAGGATGCTAATAGAGACTTACCACGTTTGGAGTTATGATCTTAGACCGATAAGCATGAGCAAAATCACGAATCTTCCAGTACCTGAATGATGGAGCTGAGCCTCCATTCCAGGACCTAGCAGGATCATATTGTGGTAGACATTTCAAGGCTGTTTCAACGTGGTCTTCTGGTTTTCCATCTTCATCTACAGCTACAACACCAGGCTCTGGTGCTGGATTTGCATTATGCTCACCGTGTCATGTTCTTATAATTGACATTAATGAACAAGGTACTAATGACATATTGGTAAGAGTAGTAATGAGTCTGAACCAGTGATTTCAAGTACAAGGAACGAAGCAACATGCATTGGATTACTAGAATCTAACAGAAAAACTTGATGAACAAGCTCTTCCGATAAACAAAGGGCTCGTCTGCATGGTAATCTGCAGGACACTCACAAGAAGAAAGACCAAGAACAAACCTTGAACAGGAAATTCAGGTTTAAACATGGGTGCTTCTGGTATTTCGATGTCTCTCAGCATCTAACAACAACAATTATCAGAGATATCATCAGTAAAAATCATGATTGTAATTTGCATAGGAATCAAAAAATCGGAATTAAAATGAAAATCCAATATCAAGACATTCCTACCTCATTCATCTTATTCTCCTTTTTCAAGTAGGAAATGATTAGAGAACCGATCACTGGAGCCTCAAGTAGTTTTGTGAACAGTACAAATCCCAACCCAGTCAAATGTGGAGCTATAAATTCCAAAACCGAACCATAACAAATTCAATCTCGTTGTTGTAAATGCACATAACATTGAACATAAGACAACTATTCCTTTGAACTCTACTCGGCCAAACCTTAATCCAAAGTTAACTATAATCGACTAAGGACACGTTGACAAAAGCGATAAGAAGGTTTTATCTCTTAACTAAATATTTTCGAGTTGAATCATAAAAACGAAGCAAAATGCACATCTCGAACCGGGTTACTGAAGTAATAGAAATTTGCATCAAACTTCATGATATCAAAACATAAATATATATGCACATAAGGATATAAACTTAAGAAGAACCTTGAATAACTTCAGGCTTATATTGGACAGTTGACAAATCAACATCTTCAGCTGGAATCATTACACGCTTCTTTCCCATTTTGCAACTAAAACAACAACAAACGATCAAAAGTCTTCATTTATGAGATATGACAACCAAAAAAGGATTTCTGCTAGAAACTATGAGCAATGAACAAACTTAAAGCAGCAGTAGAGATGATCATAAACACAGGATTCAGAAAATAAAAGGATTCATTAAATAAACCTGTTGGTAATGGAAAGAGTGTCTGGTTGTTTATGTTTAAGAGTTGTTTGGGTGATGAGAAAAGATGGGAAACTTTTGCTGGAGAAAAACGGACAGAAAGGACGATGAAGTCCAAGAAAGAAAGAGTTAACTTGCTACTATGCAACAGTGTGACAGACTCGCATTGTCGTTTTCTGATTGTCGTTTGCCACTCCCTGCCGTTTCTAAAGTATTTCTTTAAGTGACAAGATAAGTATCTTATATAATTATCTTTCAATAAAATATTTATTTAATCAAACATTTAAATTATAAATTTTCTATATTAATTTAGTCTTTAATTACATGATAAATGTAATTTAATTTTTAATTAAAACTCGTTTAAATTTGAATAATTAAATATATGTTATAAATTTTTAATCATCATATTGTCAATTATTTTTTTTAAAGTTACGACGATGATATTTGTTTAAACTCATAGTTAATATAATAAAAATTTATTTTAATTGGTATTTAAAATATATAAAATTATTTGATTTATAAAGTTTTTCATAAATAATTTAAATCAAATGAATTTATAATGACTAAATATCATTTCCTCTCGATTATGATTAGATATAAATATTCACATATTATTTGATTTATAAAATTTTTCATAAATAATTTAAATCAAATGAATCTATAGTGACTATATATTTAAAGGTAAGTATTCCATCAATGCAATTTAATTTGAGAATTAAAATTTTTAAAATGAATATTTTATTTTAGTTTCAGTTTTTTTATATATTAAATAAACTTTTAAATTTCAAAGAAAATGGTCTAATTTGATTGTATATGGGTAAGTTTACTTGGGGATTGCATGGAGGGTTGGCAACGGCCAGGTGGGGTGGGGGGAGGCCTGGGGACCATTCTCTATCGTGTATTAGTAAGCATCCGTGTAAAGCAAGAAGTTGTGGTGTTGTTTGGGGCCATCCATATGAAGACAACCTTGTCCCGTCCCGATCGCCGTAGGAATCCCTCCGCCACCGGCATCCACCTTAGCTTCCTTACTGTCTTTTCAATTTCTATTTGATTTTGTTGCCATCTTTATCGATCATATATGATATTTCCTATAAATAGTATTATTTTTCATTACATTTTATTTATATTAGGAAAATTTTAATATAAGAATGAACTTTTTATTATCATTTTTTAATGAAATATATTAATTATCGAATTAAATATATTTAAAATAAGCAGATGGGCTTTCATTTTGTGGAAGCATTGACTGAAGTAAGCACGATTAGTCGGAGATATAAGCGGCGAGATTGGCGTGAATGATGAGCAAGTTGGGAGGGCGTATGGCTCCCAGTTCCCGATAACCCGAAAGCGAAATGGGCAAAAACAATTCGGGAAAGTTGGCATTGTCGGCAGCTCGATCTTCCGACATCTTCTACCTTAAACTACTCGGAAATCTTTACGTGAATTTAGCTTCTTATTAGGGATCTTAATTTGTTAATTTATTAATTAATTATTAAGTTGATTACTTATGATTTGATTAGTGGTATTATTATTATTTGTTTAATATATTATTTCTTTATTTTTTAAAAAATATCAAATCGATATCTTCTCCTATTTATATTAAATGAAATATGTTAAGCTGAAAATTTATATTTGATTCAAAATATAAATATGAATTACGGAGACATTGATAATATATTAAACAATCATTTAATTAAAAAATGTAAGAAGTTAAATAAGATAAAAAAAATTATTATATTGTCAAAATTTAAGTTATTTCATATAAAATTCAAATTAATATTAAAAAATTTTGAGATAAATATTCATATTTTAATTTTAATTTATAACCAATTATTTTAGAAACTTATTAATTATTATTAATTCATACTCTAATTATGATTTAATATTGATATATTAAGAATCATGAAAACCGAAAAAATAATGGTATATATAAGTTAAATATAATTTTTTCCTTTATATTTTGTAAATATTATTTGCATTTTTAAAAAAAATAATTAAAATTTATTTTACTTTCATTATTAAGAAACAAAGCTTTTACTAATAAAATAATTGATTAAAAATTTATAAACTATATAGCAATATTTATGTTTTTTTTTTCATGGAATAAAACATTAAATAAAATATTAAAAAACGTAAAAAAAAATATAATTCTAGAGTGAAAATAATAAATTGATTGATTGGATGCAAAAACATGAAGTCCAAGTCGACATGGTCAATGTCCTATTCCACTCATAATTAATTAAAAAGCTCAAACCCTATCTCCACGGCACTTTTTTTTTTTTATCATTTAAAATTGTTATTTAATTGTTATATTATATTTATTATTGTTCTAGAATTTTAAGATATCATTGGAAATTTAAGTGTAATTTCATGTTTTTATAATATTTTTATATATAAATATATATTAAATTTAAATTATTAGCATGTATATTATCTTATTTATCTTTGTTCTAAAATATTATAATTTAACAAGTAATCATTTACAAAATTAAATTATAAATTTTATGATTATAAAGATTCTTGATTATTTGAGTGTTGACTTTTTGAAGGTTTTTTAATTATTAAGAAAACACTAATTTCCACTTTCGAAACCAAAATTCATGGTGAATTAAAATTAATTTATTATTTTTGTTTTCAAAATTAGAATAAATTATTTACGAATAAATTTAATTTATTTTAATTTTTAACTTATTTTTGAATTATTTTGATTTTTAAACTTAACATTCTAATTTTCACAAAAATAAATTAAATCAAACTTTTCAAAAACTAAATAAAGTATATTATTTTATAAAAAAAGCATATAAATAAATATTTATTAAAAAAATCTAAAGATCAAAAAAATTAAATAAAAATTCAAAAAATAATTTTTATGTGTGGTTTGGTGGTACTTTTAGCAATGGGGGTTGTTTTTTTAATTAGGATTTGAGTTTTTAAGAAAATATAAATAATTTAATAATTTTAAATTTATCATTTGACAGTATACAAATATTATTTAAATTTTTTTACATTTATGAAAAAGAATAAAAAATATCTAAGGCTTAAAATTTGTTATGTTTTTACCAATTTGTCCTCGACGCACGCCGTGTGCGCGTGGTGACGTGTACCGCATAAATTACGTTTCCCAATTTGCCCTTCGTTAGTTAATTCTTACTTTTTGACATCTTAGCATTAATTGCAAAATAATACCAATCAAGTTCTTAATCACATGATACCAATTAAGTTCTTAATCACATGCTTTACCCAGCACATTACTCACTGCCAGGACTGTTTTGTGGGTTTTCAAAAGGACTAATTTGTCTTTCTATTTCAATTTCCATGGATTCTTCCTATTATATATATTTATATATATATATATTTATTTATTTATTTATTTCGATTCAATTTTTTATTACTAATATTTATTAGTTTTATTACAACTTTCAATTTTTTAAAATTAAATTTTAATTCGATTCAATTATTTGAGGTTGGATCGGGTTTGTTAATGTTTTAACATGAGGAGATATTAATTTAAAATTTAATTCAGTAGTATATTTTTATTTTTAGCATACAATTAACTACATGAATTAAATCAATTATTACAGCTAATTTTGAAATATAAATTAAATATAAATAAAGAACTTTCTTTTTCTCTTTATCTATTTAATTAAAATTTCAATTTTCATGAAGATTTTTTTTTATAATTCATTACAATTTAAAATGATTAATATATAAAATAAAAAAATCATAAAAAAATTAAAATTTTAAATTCTAGATTATTCCATTAAATTATTTTAATAAAAATATTAAATATAACTAAATTATTGTATGTATTATTTATACATTTTTATGAAATATTGTTCAATACAATTAGCCAAGTAATGTGTAAATTCCCTTTTAATTGATTGAGGAGAGTCCAATATTTTGACGTCAATCAATTATTTTAAAATTGATTATTTAATTATAGATAATGATTTAAATAGAAAAATAATATAATATGAGTATTAATTAAATAATACAGGTAAGCTAATCCAGCTTGATACTCTATTATTATTGTGCTTCCCTTACAGTTGGCCATCTCATACTCATACAGTTAGTCGCCAAATTTCGATTTATTTTTTTGAAAAGATCCCTTCTTTCTCCACTTCCGCTCCCCTGTTTTCCCCCATGGATTTCTGAAACCCTCCTCCATCCATCCTAACCCACAAGAATCCACCCTCCTCCGGCGAAGACCACTTGCTTCTTACCTTCTTTTCTTGCCATGGAGAACTACTCCTATAACTCTTACCCGGATTCCGGCGACTCGTCGCCACGATCCCGTGAAATTGAGTTCGAGAATCCCACTCCCTGGGAGGATCAATCCCAGCAGCCTCTTTCTCAGAATTATAAAGCCAAGTTCATGTGTAGTTATGGCGGTAAAATTCATCCTCGCCCACATGATAATCAGCTTTCTTATGTTGGAGGCGAGACTAAAATTCTTGCTGTTGATCGGACTATTAAATTTTCTGTCTTGATCGCCAAGCTTGCTTCTCTCTGTGGTGATACTGATGTTTCCTTCAAGTATCAGTTGCCTGGTGAAGATCTTGATGCTTTAATTTCTGTTACTAATGATGATGATCTTGAACACATGATGCATGAATATGATCGTCTTTATCGTGCTTCTGCTAAACCTGCTCGCATGCGACTTTTCTTGTTTCCTGTGACCCCATCACCGGCGGCGAGTTTTGGGTCTGAAGGGTCTAGATCGGAGCGTGACCGTTTTGTTGAAGCTTTGAATTCGGGTCCGACTCATGTTCCTGAAACGAACAAACCTCTGCAAAATAATTTTGATTTCTTATTTGGGTTGGAAAAGGGTGTCCCCACACCACCACCGGCTGAAGTCAAGGTGCCGGAGATGCCACAAGTGCATGTAGGAGCTGGACATGATGATCGGTTTGCTGGGTCAGATCCTATGGCAATACAGACTCAGTTACAGAGGATGCAGATTAGAGAACAAGAGCAGCAAAATATGTATAGGAAAACCAGCGATGATAATTTAATGGGTGGTTACAGCGCGGGAGGTGGCGGCGGTGAATATTACGTTCAAAAATTGCCTGATAAAATTCAACCTCCGGTGAGTGTTCCAGTCACTTTACCTCAGCCGGTTACTGCTCCAGCAGGATTTTGGCCTGAGAAACAGATCCCAGGTGGAGTATTTCCTCCGGCTGCGGTGGCCGTAACTACAACTCCGATGCCGCCGGAGCAGCAGGTTTATGTGTTACCTGGTCCTCCTCCAGGCACTGTTTATCATGCTCCGGTTATGAGACAGGTAACCGGTCAAACAGGTCAACCATATTACGTGCAAAGAATGGGGGGAGGAGGAGGACCCGAAGTTTACCGCGAACAGCCGGTTTACAACATGGTTCCACAGCCGCAACAACAGGGCCCCATGGGCGTAGTGAGGCCAAGTGGACAAGGTATTGGGGTGACAGAACCAGGTTATGCACAAATGGCGTATGATAGTGGAATGGGGAGACAGGTTCACTACACTGCACCGGGAGGAGTTATAATGCAGCAACCACAACAACCGCCACAGCAACAACAGCCGCCACCTCCTCAGTACGTAGGCGGTGGGGGGGTGGGCGCAGGTGGCGAAATAAGACATATAGGCGGCGGTGCAGGAGGTGGCGGGGGTAGAGTATTGAGTCAAGAGGGGAAAGTGGTGGGTTCAAAGGTTACACAATCTTCGGTTTAATTATTGATAAATTAGATTTTATGAATAAATAATATAATAATAATAATAATAATAATATAATAATAATGATAATATTAGTAATAATCATCCATAATCCATATGCTTTGAATTTATTAGATGCTTAATGTTATGTGAATGTTTTGTATAAAATAGTTTGATATCATCTGAATTAATCATAATTACTTTTTGTTTAATGTAATTCCCAACCTTAATTGTCTTTCTTATGCTCCTTGGTGATATATCGATGAAATTATTATTTAAAATTGAGATAAGTGGATAAAAAGTATTTTTAAATTTTTACCATAATTTTGAAAAGATTCTCAATTTTCTTTTAAGGAAAAAAAAAAGAAAAAAATAGACTTGCACGATACATGCAAGTCTATTATTGATACCATTCGGGGGTAGCTTTCACATTTTGTATGTCTTATTGGGTATTAATTCCTTTGACATCAAATACTTCCTAAACTAGATTGGAATTTGTATAAATTAATAAATTAGCTCATGAAAAAATCGAGTATTATTTAATTTAAATTTAAATTTAATTATTAAATAAATTGAAATGAAATTATATCAAATTAAATTTTAAATAATTCATCAACAGTTTAATTCTTTTATATCTCTGTGAATCAAATTTAGAAGTGAGTGATGGGGGGGGGTTAAGTACGAGCTAGGAAAGGATTCTCCATTATAGTTTGGTGAAAGAATATAGGATTTGTCTTGTGGCAATGTACAGGAGGATTGTATGAAGTGGAATATTATAAAAGAATGAATGGCTTTACATTATTGTTACTGCCTACGTCACTCATTCCACCACTCACTTCTCCAATCTCAAACCCCACCCTCTCTCTCCTCTCTTTCTTTCTTTACAAATTTCCCATTCTATAATTTCATTGATTCTATTTGATTTTAATAATTGAAAAATCTAATTATGTTTTTAAAAAAACGCAATTAACTATTAAATTATATTTTTCTTTTAAAAAAAGGAAAACTCTAAGTAGATGGTAAGTCATACGTGTAAGGATTTTATTCCATTTATTTATTTATCTATTTATTTTGGAGCTCTCTGTACTGGACAAGTCTCTAAATAATTTATTTAATTGTCCTTTTCACTTGGTTTCTTCCACTCTTCAACCCAACAAAATTAAATTAAATAAAAAAACAATAATTATCAAAATTTTGATAATTCATAACTAAAACTGCCACTTTCTCCGTAGATTGATGTGTTGTCTGTGTTTGAATTTTAACAATTGATTTACCCGTAAACATACCAACAACATCCATACAAAGCTAATAAAGACGATATAATATTTTACGTATTTTTACCCATTTGATCTTGAAAATATAATTTATTTTATTATGTATTAAATTATACTTTTCATTTTTCTAGGTTTATCATAAATCAAATCATGCATTTTTATTATTGGGGATGATAGATTTTGCTTATTTATCATTATTTATTATAAGAGTAATATCAAAATTAGTATTTAAAATTCATAACATGTATTTCAATGCATTAGTTATTTGTGTCATAGACATACTATCTTAACAAGTTAATCAATTTTTCACACCTATCATACGAAAAATGTTAATTCTTATATTCGAGTTGTTAAAGTTATCTATAATAGGTATGGTCAAATACGAGATTATCATATGTATCCCATAACAAAATAACTACAATCATAAGATACAACATAAACAATACATAATAAAACATAAATAAATAAGTCAATATATGAGAATCAAATACGAATATGATTACTTTTTTTCATTAATCAACAAAGTACTATAATGATTTGATTCTCGTATTTTTTGTGTAAACAACAAAAATCCTTCAAAACTCATATAAAAAGATAGGCACGATTAGTATCTATCAAGTGACTAAATCTAGGATAACATTCAAACTTAATTAGTTACTTTCCTAAACAGGCTTAAGAGTATAATTGAATTTGGTAAGATAAGATATTAATATATTTCATCTATCATATTCTAAAATTATATAAATAAAATACAAATATAACATATTTATTTTTCACCTAAATATAAAAAATCTCAATCCCTCAGAATTTATATCATTTGATTTTGAGTGGAATGAGTAATACTTCTTTTTCTTTTTCTAGATCCAAAAATATAATGTACTTTTTTTTAAAATATTAATTTAGTAATTAATTGTTAATTTATATATAAAATCAAAATAGATTGTCCTTTCAAAAACGCAAAAAATAACAAGGTTAAATTTTAAAATATTAATTAATAAAGTAGACAACTATCAAATAATGATACTAAATATTTGAAATGAAAAAAATGAAAAATTAAATTAAATTGCAATTTAATGTATTTGTTTTTATCAACATATGACTATTTCTTTTGACATTTTTCCATATTTAAATGTTTAAAATTAAAATCATAATCTTATTTATTTATATTTTTCAAATGAAAATGCATTAAAATATATTCAAAAAAGAAAAAAATATATAAAAAAAGTGTGTTTGAATAAAAAAAAATATATGTAAGGAGGACATTGGGCCCTACCACTAGAATTAGATAACATTAATTTCTTAGAAATGAAGCAATAATAAAATAAATAAATATTAAATTTTTTTTATCTTTATCTTCATAATTATAAATGAATATAAATCATAATGTAATGCTACTTGCCATTCTACTTATGGAGAAGTAGTCACCATATAATGGATGTTTACATTTGAGGGTGACGTGGCTTTCTTTTATTTTTATTTTTATTAGTTTTTTTTTTGTTGAGTTGAATTTTTGCACCCGTATCATTGTGATTTTTTCATTTCCATCCCTTCCCTATTATTTCAATAATTATTTTCAATTATTGGCTTTTTAAAAAAAAGTTTTTTGAGATAAATTAATTTTTAAAAATATTTTATTATTTTTAATCAAATTCAATAATATAACCCAAAATTTTGATTTATTTTTACTTAAATATATACAATTTTAACATTATTAAATATATTAAATTACTAAATTTTATTTAGTAATTAAATTCATTAATGATTTATATATTTAGTATTTGATTTAGTAATAAACTTTTTAATTTTTTAAAAAATTTAAAGAAATTAGTTTTTTTAAAATAAATAAATAAATTTAGATAATTCCAAAAACATTATTATTGTACTTTAAGGGTCAATGCTAAACCGAGGCTTGCTAAAAGATAGTTGAAGGACTTCTCATGTCAAGAGCAGTAAAATTACATCATTACCCTCTAGTCGAATAGAAAAGTTTAAACGACATCGTTTTCTGCAATTATTGCTAGGAATAAAGGCCAAAGGAATAATCATTGTTCATATGTAACATATGGAAAACCCTAATTTGACCAAAAACTCAACAACCCCGTCACTCATTATCATGAATCATAACACCATAATAGTAAGTAAGCTAACCCTTGAAAATTCCTCCAATTAATTTTATTTTTTATTTTACAATAAAATTTTATTAATTTTTCAATTTTGTTAGAAAAATTATTTTATTAAATTTCTCTCATTTTTGATATTTTTCAAAATTCTTTAAAAATTTCATAAATTTTAATATATTATTATTATTATTATTATTATTATAGGAATAGTCATAATCAATCCATTGTTGGTAGATTGAGATATTTTTATTTTGCTTCATTTTGTCTTCATTAATAAATTATTTTTTTGACTTTTTTTTGTTAAAGAATATTCAAATGAAATATCTATCAAATATCTTAAAATATATTATGTATATAAATTCTTTTTGTTTTAGTTTTTTTCATCTATAAATTTAACAAATATCAAGAAATTATTCGATATAAATATTTATTAAATTTAAATTATAAATATGTATGAATTTATATTTGTCACGTATTACAATATATCAGAGATTTTTATAAGTGAAATTATAAATATTTTAATTACAAAAATAATTATATATCTTTAATAAATAATTAAAAATAAAATATTTAAATATTTTAAAATGGATTGAATTAAATCATGAGTCAAACTTTGACATATTTGGTAAGTATTAAAGGCATGAGAAGGGGGGGTGGTAGGGAGCAGGTGGAAGAGGTCCACAGTCCAATCGAAGATATGTTTAGCCCAATTTTATTTGAAATCCAAGCTCTACTTTTAGGGGATAATGTTTGCACATAAACTTTGGTCTGTCCCTCATATATATTGTTACATCAAAAATAAAATTATTTTATAATCTAAAGTTAATTAAATTAATCAAGTGAGTTAGTGGTTACTAAAATAATGCTCCCATAAACAGGAATGAAAAGATGTTTTGATTCCGGTATCGAGGGAAGTTTTTTCAAGATATCACTTAAAAAATGATAAAACTGCTTTTAAAATAAGTTTAAAATAAATAGTAAGTAAACCACACATAACCAACAATACTAACAATCATTAATAAAAAATTACTCAGATCAAATTATTTTTAACTTTTTTAGATTAGTTAAAATTTTAAAATTTTTTAATTCATATTTTGTACTTATATTTTCGCAATATCATATTTATATTTTCAGATTTCTTTATATTTTCAAATATATTTTTTTTATTTGAAAACATTTTCTTTATCTTTGATACCAAAAGGTGATTCCCTCACCCCAAGGACCCTCACACCCGAGCCCGAACAGTTGTGGAGGGGTAAATCACGGTACTCAGCGACCTCCTAGATGGGAGGTCAAGGTCCAATGATACCAAATCTACCACCCGAGTACCAACTGAGCTACGCCCGTTAAAAACAAATAAAAGATTCATAGCTAATTGATTAAAAGTTAAAAGACTAATAATTCTCTAAATAGCATGCTCCCAATTAAAAAAAAATAACACAAATATATATATTTCTTAGAAATGATATTTTGCTTAATTCATTGAAAAAAATTAATGAAATTTTTTATTGATTCATTAATGATATGATAAAAATTTAAATTATATCATAAATTAATTTATAAATTCAATTTAAATATAATTTATGAATAAAATTAAATCATCTTAGATTTGATGAATTAACCCACCTTAAATCTAATAATTGATGGTTTATTTTAATAGCATATTTATGTTTTTTTTTTATTTTAAAATAATTGATGGTTTAAAATGCTTATTACCTTAACAAAACATTAAATATTTGTTAAGATTATTTCAAAAAAATATTGTATTAATATATAATTATTTTAATATTAAGCGAAGAATAATATATTTATCTAAATTTAATTCATATTCTCATATATATGGATTAAATCAATCCATATAATATAAATAAAAGATATAAAAAAGATATATTATTTTATATTATTTAAATTATATATAAATATAAAAATTAAATTTAGATAAATAGAATAGGAAAAAGTGACCATTTGAGCAGCTTGCTGAATATATAAAGAACATATGTGACTACTTATGATTATTTGGCAAACTTTCCATTGACAATTATATACACATACATATACATATATGTATATATATATATATATATATGTAAAAGAAAGTAAAAGGAATATTATATAATTGGAAAGAAAAAGAAAGTAGATGGAAATGGCGAATATATTCTAGTTGATCAGAACACGATTGCTGTATGGGATTTCACACTTGGTTCTTCTTCAACCTCTCGCTTTCACTTTCTTCTTCCGCATTTTATTCTTATTCTCCTCTTTATTAATCATATCATTTCATTCACTAACTTACTAATAATGATAAAGTTTGTTCATTATATGTATATATATTCCTTGTGCAGAGAAGCTTGGCTGCTAAAATCAAAGTTCCATCTTCCATTCCATCAAATTCCCTTCTTGCTTGTCTTCTTTGTTTGTTTATTTCTCCTGCAAATCCAGAAAACTATGAATGATCCCAAGTATGGTTACCCCTACCCTCCACCAGGTTCTCCTTGCTCTCTTCTTCTTAAGATATATATATACATATATATATATATATATATATATATATATATTTCTGTCATTCTCTTGGGTTACAACATCTGCTTTAATTAGTGGGTAGTACTTATATGATAATGTTTCTGCAGGTGCATATCAGGGGCCGCCGCCGGTGATGGCACCACCGCAATATTATGCGCCTGCACCGCCAAGAAAGGAAGTGGGTTTTCTTGAAGGATGGTATGTTTATTTATTATGTATATTATCATTTTCCTAATTATTTATTATTTAATATGGTTTTATTTTATTTGCAGCCTTGCAGCTTTATGTTGTTGCTGTCTGCTAGACGAATGCTGCTGCGATCCTTCTGTAGTTTTCATCACCTGAAAATTTAACCATTTTAAGAACAAAAAAAAGGGGATAACCTTAATCATTGGTTTATATTTAATTCTATGTTTATATGTTATTTTCATCATAATTGAAAATTCAATAGTAATAATGATTGAATTTTTGTAAAAATTTGATAATTAAGCTAGAAATGATACTTGAAATCTTGTAAGGATTGATATCGAATAAATGGAATTCTTACGAATAGAAATGAATTATAGCGTTGGATTGTATTTGGTATGATGATAAGATTTTGGGTCCCAGCTCACCAACCAGGACGACCATCGGCAGCAACCAGCTTCGATCTTTGCTTCGTAAACCCGCCAGCAGAAGAAGCAAATTGACATTCTTTAACCACTTACCAAGCAGATCTAAACCTGATGATGATCCACTATATATTAAAAAAATCCATATTTCCTGCATCTTTCAGATCTCCATTATATGTGCCGTTCCCAGACTACCCATCAGTTGTTTTTAACTGGGATGATATGAGGGTACAGTTTTCAGGTCCAAGATGTTTCTTACGCAAAGATGAGAAGCATTTCATGCGGTTTCAGGATTTGGAGACGCTAAATTTGACCTGAGGGGCTGAACCAGCAAGCCTGGTTTGCTGAACGGATATTACTCTCCAAGTTAATCCTGGTAAAGACTATTTAATGGCAGCAAATGGGCATCATTCATCAGGATCTCAGATGGCAAGAACTCGACAGCTGTTTAAGGTTTGTTGTGTTAAATGCTATCTTGTTCATCAGAGAATGCTAAATAGATCCATCAGGATATGACCCAGAAATCGGACGGATAAAGGTTAATTGTGATGCAGTTGTGATGCAGCAGCAGCATCAGAAAATTCAAAAACAATTGCAGACTGACACGGCAGTCAGAGATGATCAGAAATCATGTCATGCCATGTTTTGACTTGTATGTTGGCGTTTCCTGTCATCTGACGTCGGCAAATTTGACTCTGAGGCAATGGACCTGGAGATGAACCAAGAGTCGATAGCTCGTAGGCTAGTGTTTGAACCCCTATACTCTGCCAATTTTGCTGCCATTTTCCAAGATATTCTTTCTGATTTTCCAAACTTATCCTTCCTCATCAATTTTTAACCCTCTTTTGCTTCAACTTTATAATTATTCTTTTTAATATTTAAAATTCAATCAAAAAATTATTACTTCAATTTGATTACTTTTAAATTTTTAATTTAATTTTAATTATTTTAAATAAAATATCACATATATATTAATAATTTATATAGATTACATATCATTAATTCTCATATCATAAATATCATAATAACATATATTAGAATAATTATTTTTTCAGTATAATTATTTAATCAGACCTTTTAAATCACCGGCCAACATGAAGTCAATATAAAATTTCTTAATTTAATATCTATATGATATTATAATATTTTAATTATTTGGAAATTAGTTGCATATCCAAATGATAAAAAAAATAATTTATTAATATTATTTATTTGATAAATTATCGTAATTGGGTATTATAGTTCAATTAAGTATACTTATTTTTTAAAAAAATAAAAATTTAATTAATTACAAATAAATAATAAATAATTAAAATAATGGGGGAGAAACGGTAAAAGAAAGGCCATAAAACGGCAGAATGCCTGCTCATCCATCTCATGAAATTTCCTATATTTTGGGCTGAAGAATCTTCTAGAATCCAAAATTAAAAAGCATTAATTTTATAAATCTTTTCCTAAACTCTCAAAAATGCCATTTTTATAAATATTTTTGTAATTTTTTATAAACAATAATGACATTTTTGAATAACTTCCTTCATTTATTTAAAATATTTAAAATATTCATTTTAATATAAATTTAATTTTTTTTTTAAAAATAAAGAAATACAAAAATCATTTATCCGCTAATATATAATTTTAAATTAAAAATTAAAATTTATCATTGTATAATTATTCATAATATATTCTTACAAAGTTAAGAAAATTGACATGAATGTGTTTTTTTAATGAATTTTTACATTAATTAACAGATATATTTTTAATCGAATAAAATTCAATAGTAAATATTTATTAGTATTTTAATCTTTTTTTTCTTATAAGATTTATCTGATAAATAATAATTAATATCATATTCGATTAATTAAAATATCTATTATCATATAAAAAATCCTCAAAATAATTTATTTATCATATGACAATTCATTCTAATTTTTCAATGAATTAAAATAATCAAGTTAATTGACAATGAAAATTTTAAAAAATAAAATTATATTCGACCAATTTATAATTAATTTATAACTATTAATTTGAAGTCTATCATTCTATACAAAAGCATTTTATGTATTTATTTTACGTGAAATTATTAATAAAATATTTCATATCAAATATTAAATTATCATAAAAAATAATTTTAAGAAAAGTTACCATTTTACATAAATAAATTAATCAAATTTATGAGCCAAAAATTTCAAGATATTATTATAAATATTAATCTTTTTTATCAAACTATTTTACTATCTAAAAATCATATTTTAAAATTGCATTTCTAACTATTAATAATATGTTAAAAAAAAATATTTATAAATATCGTACATAATTATATCAAATTCTCCTAAAAAATAATTATGACGTAAAATTTAAACCTAGAGAAAATAGTTAAAAATAAAATATTAAGGTAAATAATAATTTCCAATTTTCAAACCAAAAATAGATTTTTCCTTTTTTCTTAAAAAAAAAATCTGAATTAATAATTTTGACCAATCTCAAAGAAGATTTGACCATTGTTTGATTATGTTCGTTTTATGTGTATTAAATTAAGCTAACTACATCGGTTATGTCTCATTAAGAGGTAATTATTATTAATAATTAGGATTAATATCAAATAATAATGTCAACCCTACATCACTAGATGAAATTTTTAAAACTTGTCAAAGAATTGGAAAATTTTATAAAAATATTTATTTTTTTGAAAAAATATAAAAATAATGAAAATTTTAAAAAATATTTATAAAAAAATAATGTTTTTAAAATTTAGCATAAAATTGCTTTAATTTATAAAAATATTTATGTCATATTTACGAAATTATATATGAATATATGTAACAGAATTAAAACTTTTTTAAAATTATTATATCTTTTGATGTGAAATCAAATGATTATGCATCTTTTTGTTTCGATTAAATTAAATAATTAAACTTATAAAATAATTCATATTTATAAGAAAATAAAAATAATATAAGAATATAAATTAAAAAAAAATGTATAATGCTAAAAATGCTGAGATAAAATTGATCCAATAATTATTAATTAATGATAGATTCAACTGTAATTATCTGTTATTCTTTCCTTATTAATCTCATTATCTTGATTGTCTTCTTATCCGAGTGGATAATCATGTTTTAGATAGTATTTATTAGAAGTTTCAATATTCATTTAAATAAAAAATATGAAGATAAAATTAATTGTTTAAAATCATCATCAAATAAAATAAAAAGAGTTGAATGAATTTTTAATTTGATTTATTAATAAAGCCTATTATATTTTTTATTAATAATTAATCAAATATCAATATTATGTAATTGATCTCCATCGGATCCTGGTAAAGATTCAAAAATCGAAAATCGGGTTTTCAAGTTGGCGGGCAATTTTCCCACCATTTTCTTCAACGTGGTTATAAATAAATAAATAAGAGTCGTACTGCCTGTCTTTGAGAACGTGTCAGTTTTTGATTGGCTGGTATATTTGCGAGCCGGTGCTGCCGCAGGGTTTCTTCCTGCGAAACATGTTTACGAAGACGTAGAGGGGTAAGTCAGTAATTTCGGAGGAATGAGGATTGAAAGGAGTGCGAAATGACTAAACTACCCTTGAAGGAGGTTAACGCGATTAATCACACTCGCTTTCACAATCACCAATCACATGCGTGTTACCTTCTCGCTTACGCCGGACCACGCAGCTGGCTTTTCCACTTAATCCACGTCATCATGGACGTGGACCCCATCTACCCCACACACTTAAAAAAACAAAAAGGAAATAATAAAAAACCCCTTAAATTCACGACAAATTCAACCTAAATTCACAATCGTAACCCTGGGAAATACTTCATTTCATCCAACCGCCATTAACAATGCCACGTGTTGGAAACTACATCATCTTAACCTTCCGTGCCAGGTCACGCGGTCAGGCTCACGGTCAATAGATCAAGTAAACAAATTTAATCAACGGTCAATAATTTGCCCGTAAAATAATCGGGCAGATCTCAGCGCCTTTAAAAAACCACCTTCCCTTCCCTATCTTCCTCGCTCTTACCAGGGAAATCAGGAAAGAATCCCTCAAACCCTAACCCAATCACTCTCTCAAAAAATCGTTAGAAGTTTCCATCTTCTTTTGCTTGGTCGTTACCTTTTGGCGCGTGCAGTCCATCGAGGTTGCGCGTGGGGGTTACGCTTATCGTAATTCATGTTTCTTGAGTTATCAAGTTCGACGATTCTTTGCCGGAAAAACGCCGGAATTCCACCGTAATCGGCGGGATCTACATGGCGTCAGCTGTATTAGCGAATAGAAACGAATCCAATTGGACTCAGCCAAGTGGCGGCGGCGGCGGTGCTAAATTCATGGGCAAAGTCCCTTTCTCAAACCCTAACCCTAAGTTATCCAAAAAACGCCAAATTCAACCGTCTGCGGCTGCGGCTCCTCCACTTAACTTTGATATTCCTCCGGCAGCTGCATCAGACGATGCGTCATCTATTAATCGGAGACCAGGTAGCGATTTCAACACGGGTGGTTATGTCACCTTCAACATCGGTTCATACACGAAAAAGGAGCTATTAGACCTAAAGAATCGGTTGGTAGCGGAGCTGGAACAGATCCGTCAATTAAAGAATCGAATTGACTCATCGGAGTTTCAGATCCAAAGATCCAATTTTAACAAGAAGAAATTTAAACCTAACAAGAAAAGGCCGTTTTCCTCCATGGCGACAGCAACAACAGCAGCTCCAAATTACGGCTTTGTGGCTAAAGAGGTTAAAAGATCGAATCCTTATAATTATCATCGTCATCCAGAGAATGTGCAATTGATGAAGAAATGTGGTCAATTTCTGGGGAAACTGATGAAGCATAAATTTGGCTTTTGGTTCAATGCGCCTGTTGATGTTGAGGGTTTGAAACTTCATGATTATTTTGATATAATCAAGAAGCCTATGGATTTGGGTACCATTAAAAAGAAATTGGGGAAAAATGAGTATGATTCGCCCATGGATTTTGCTGCCGATGTTAGATTGACTTTCAACAATGCCATGAAATATAACCCTAAAGGGCATGACGTTTACACTTACGCTGAGCAGCTTTTGTCAAGATTTGAGGACTCATTTCGGCCCATTAAAGATAAATTGGGTGCTTTCGCCGTCGATGACGATGACGATGATCAAGATCAGGTGTTACTTGGTCATGATAATGAGATTGACATGGATCAACACGAGCAAGTTCATGAAGTACAAGCTAGTTCTTGGGATCAGCATAATTTGATTCGCGGCGGTGTTCCTGAAATTGATAGAGTAAAGAAAGATCAAGAAGATGTGTTGGGTACATCTGATCATCCAATTAAGAAATCGGTTCCTTCAGGTGCGTTATCTAATCCTCAATCTACATCTCAATTGCCTGTTAGAACTCCTTCGCCAGTTCGAGCTCCTCCGGTGAAACCTGTGAAATTACCAAAACCCAAGGCGAAAGATCCTAATAAGAGGGAAATGTCTCTCGAGGAAAAGCACAAATTGGGTATTGGGTTGCAGAGTTTGCCGCAGGAGAAGATGGAGCAAGTTGTGCAAATTATAAGGAAGAGAAATGGGCATTTGAGACAAGATGGTGATGAAATCGAGTTAGATATCGAAGCTGTGGATAAGGAGACTCTTTGGGAGCTTGATCGTTTTGTTACTAATTACAAGAAGATGGTTAGCAAAATGAAGCGGCAAGCTCTAATGGGGATCAACCCTGCTGGTGCTCCTGTAAACGAAGGCAATAAGGTATACACTTTCTTTTGTTTTCTCCACAATTATCGATAATGTAGCTGGTTGTGCTTCGAACCGTATATGCTCTTTTTTTTTTCCTTGTTGGTGATGGCTTTTTCAATAATGAAGGATACATCTGTGAATGAGAGAATGGATGTTGCGATGGAGGCCAAAAAGCCGAAGAAAGGGGATGCAGGGGATGAGGATGTAGACATTGGTGATGAGATGCCAATGAGCAGTTTTCCACCAGTTGAGATTGAAAAGGACAATGGTCATGCTAGTAGTAGTTCTAGCAGCTCCAGTAGTTCAAGTGATGATTCCTCTTCATCGAGCGGTACCATTCCGAAACCCTTATGAAATTGGTATACTATGGACTAAAGGATTTTTCTGTGAGATTTTATTTTGGTAAATGCAATTAAAATTTTGCAGATTCTGATTCTGGAAGCTCGTCAGGGAGTGATTCCGAAGATGCACACTCATAGAAGTTGAAATTGAAGGTTGTGGAATTTGCTATAAAACATGCTTTGCAGAGTAGTAGGTTGTTGAGGTTTCCTACTTGGGATGTGGCAGAGGTACCGCATTTTATTGTTGCCCTGGAAAAATATGAGAAACCATCATCCTGATTTTGGCATACATAGCAGTAGGCCTGCAAAACATGTTATGAGGAGGGAGAGAGAGGGATTTTAATTGGTGATTGCTTTGCTCTCTGGAGAATTTGATGGAATCAGTTGGGTAGTGAAGGGGTTTCTATTACTCTTTTTGATCTGAACAACTGGCTGGAGAGTTGCAGAGGCTGGAACTGTTTGAAGAAAAAACAAAAAACGAACATCTGGGTTATGTGTAAAAAGATGAGCAGGTGTAGGATTAGGTTTAGGAATTGTTGTGAAAAGTTTAGGGCTTTAGAGGGAGAGCAGTAAAAATTTTTAGATTGATGAATTACTTACTTTTGTACACATTACAATGCTTAATACAAAGCCTTCTTTTTTCCTTCTTTCTGGCATTCCTGGAAGCATCATTTGGCCTTTCTTTTGCTTTTTGGTTGGGTATCTATGAAATGAAAGCAGTGGGTAGCAAGGCAGGCAGGCAGGCAAAGTATAACCCACACCTAACACCACTCCTAATGTTGAGCATTGCTTATGGGGTCCCAAAATTATTCTTCATTCTTTGTTCTTTCTTTCTTCTTTTTCTTTCCTTTCTTTTGTAATTGAAGTGTTCTTAAAGTAATCTCATTACTGGGTAACTCGAGATTTTCCTGACGAGGTCCATTGTGTATATTCTTAACCCGAAATGGCTGACATGTTTCTCCAAGTAGGCATTACTCTGCTGCTTCTCGGCGGAGGAAGGATGACCAAGATGATTTTGGGCATGTGAGAAGCTGGGTTTTGGAGGTTGATTTGGGAAAAGCAAAAGCAACTAAAATTTATCATCTTGTCATGAGATGTTTTCCCATATGAAAAATACGTGCTATGGGTGTGTTTGAATGTGGACTGATTGGGGGCATTTGGCAAGCTGATATTCCAATCCAAGCTAGAATTTCTTATGATAAAAAAACAATGAGACACCTGTGCATCAAATCGGACATTCTGTATTATCTTTTAGAGTAATGTGAATGTAGTTTTTTGCTATAGGAGATAAGGTGTGGATGGAGGGACCAGGCAGGTATTTTCGTGGGATGGGATGGTCACTTTCATGAAGCAAGTCTGTTACCTGGAGAGGGGTCCGTTTTCACAGATGTGAAAAGAAAGCCAAACCTCTCCCCCCCCCCCCCCAATCCGAGTCAAAACATACAACTCTTTGATTAAAAATGGTACAAATTGACTAAACATATTCCCCATTGGACTCGGTGTTTGTGTAAACCTGAAGACGATCATTTCCCCATAAAAGACTAGCTGCAAAAATCGTCATGCCGAAGCCTCCATGCCTTCACCAACCCCTCTCTCTTCTCTTCTAAAAACCCATTTGATTAACCATACGACTATAATGAAAAATCGGTAAATGTTAATAAGGGTGTTGGGGTTGGTTCAACCATCTAAATCAATCGATGGTATTATAAATAAATAGTTAATTAATTGATTCGTTAGCAATTAATATTGTCATGTTTTTAAATGGGAAATTTCCTCTTTTGAGGACATTTCCTTCATTTTTCTCATCCCAATCCACACTTATTAAAACCCACCCTTCTTCCTAGATATTTCTTCTCTTTCAAATTACCCTTTTCTCCCTCTTTAACCTCTTCATTTTCAACATTTGCTTTACTTCTTTCATCCCCTTTACACTTTCCTCACCTTACACTTCACACTATTCTCCAATAATTTACACTAATCACTCATATCATTAATTCTTCTTCTTCTTCTTATTATTATAAAGTACTTGGTGTGGTTATTACACTTTCATTTCTATTATATATTTCTACCTTTTCAGTATAATAATCGATTAAAAAATTTGAATTATAACGTAAATACCATCTTAAATCAAGTTATCAAGTGATGCAAATGTCTTTGATATTAACATTAAGAATGTGATTAGGAAATCTTAATTTTTTAAAAAAGGATATTAAGAATTAATTAAATTACTCCTTATAAATTTAAAATATTTTATTTATTCTCAAAAATAAATAAATAGAAACATACTTATAAACAAAATAAATAAGGGTAAAAGTGTAAACTTATCATTAACATTCACTCAAATTTTAAAATCCTTCACTTAAATTATGACAAATCATATCATTTAAATTGAGTTAGAAAAAATAAAAAATTTTATAATAATCAATTATAATATTCTTTGACACATTTCTAATGACAAAAATGGTTTATTATTATTATTATTGTTATTATTATTATTATTATTATTATTATTATTATTATTATTATTATTATTTATAAGTGTTATATGTTTGGCACAACATAATTTTCAATAATTTATTGCATTACATATAAATTGGGGTCAGCTAATTGAAATTTCAAACAAATTTATGAATTCAATTCAATTTTAAAAATTTTGAATTTTAAAATACTTGTTCTAGTTTAATTCGATTTAATAAAAATTAACTATTTTGATTCAAAAATGAAAATAATCAAAAAAATTAGTGGAAAAAAAAATCAAATCAAATTAAATTGAAGTTTCATTTGATATGATGTAGTTCAAAAGTTTTAAACCAATTAAAAATGTTTAAAGTTTAAAAATTTTGATTTAATTCAATTACCAGACCTACATAATACTCAATCATAACATAAAAAATTCATTATCCAATTGTAAAAAAAAAAAAAATCTTAATTAAGAAAAAAATATAATAGAATATAATTATTTCATTCTGTTTTATTTTAAGTGTTACATATCATTTTATATGAATATTAAAAAATAATTGAAAATTTTCAATGTTATAGAAAGACATTATAAATTATTTGAATTGTTTATTATTAAATTTTAAAGAAGAAGATATGATAAAATAAAATAAAAAAATATAAAATTGTAAACATTTAATTAAAATTTCTAAAATTCTAAAAATGAATCATTAAAATGAAATAATACTAAATAATGATAAATTACTTATAATAGCATGAAGAAAAATCACTTTTTATTGAAAAAAATAATGATAAATATTTAATGTATTTTAGATCAAATTTGTATTAGAAATATATATGAAGTTATTAATATTGAAAAAGTCATATCATTTTATCTCAGTAAGATCTTATCCGGTTCGAATATAAATTAATTGATTTAATGAAAGATTTAAAGAGACTTGACAATAGTTATTCTTTTGAGGCAAGGTAAATCGATGATGATTGGTTTCAGGTTAAAAGGAAACAAGCAGCTTGGTGATCTCCGGAGTCAATTTGTTAAGGGAAGAGTTTGGAGTATCAACAAGGGGTTGACATGATTTGAAAGGGTGAGCTGCAAAACTTGCCGACTTCTGCCTGCCTGTCTTGTCTTGTTCTCTGGCATATTCGTCATTGATGAAGTGAAGGACTTTAGTACATGGGTTTTCAGAATCTGAAAGCTTGGTTTCTTGTCAGCCTGGCAAACATCGTACGATCCTTGTCCTCCATCTCTGATTCTCTCATTAACAGCTCTGAAACAAGCTGTAAAATATGCAGCCAAGCTTGTAACTCTTTTCGTTGGTTTTCGTCGTGAAGGTAATAGAACAAGTGCGTGTCTCACAAGTAGCTACAAATTGCTTGCCTGGATTGTCAAGTTGTTAGATTCCAGCCATGAAAGTGGACAGAGTTTGAAAAGAAATTCTACTCCCTGTCTGATTCATTTCTCTGAAAATTTCAGCAAGACTGCTGCATCAGATTCATCAAAATCACTTTTTATACAAATCACTTGTTGAATTCCTGACAGAAAAAGAAAATGTGTCGGTCACTGTATTTGTCCATCATTGCTGTCCTGAAAGCAACGGAAACTAGAACCTCTGTCACATGGTTTTAAGATGATTTAATTTGTATCTGTCATGCAGTTTTCTGTCCACCATAACATTGATATTACCAGATGAAAACCGGTGCATTCTGATCCACATTCACCACCAGGGTTGAGCCAATTTGTTGTGCCAGTATTAACTTGACAGAAAACAATGCCTTCCTAATGCAGTTCTGAAATGTTATGAACTGAAAAATGATGGCTGCTACCACATTCAATCTCAACAGTTTATGATACAGAACCGCTAGAGACTATAGAGAATTAAATTGAAAAAGATCTGAATTCGGATATGGTTTAAGGAAAATTCAAGGTGAAACCATCAAAGATGCGTGCTTAGAACTTTCGCTTCTTCACCTCCTCGTATTCTGCTTCCGGAGCCTGGTTGTTTCCACTCTGGGAACCACCAGACTCACCGCCACTGCCTGGTTTGCAATAACAAGTTTGGATTTGGTCGTATCAGCATTATTCCCATTCATTGCCTTTCTGAAGCCTTCAACAGCATCCTTGATCTCCTTGGCAAATTCAGCAGGAATCTTCTTGCCATGTTCAGATCAGCGAGAGAGATTAGCCGACTCTTCTTGGTAGGAATGGTTGTGTTTCCGTTGATAAGCCTTGTGAACATTCTACCTAGAGTCTCGATACCAAGTGAGGGATGAGTGAAATCTAGGAGGGACACCTTGACATCTCCACGAACCCTGGATCGCAGCGCCCATCGCGACGGCCTCATCATAGTTTACTCCTTTGCTTAGGGTTATCCCAGAGATCTCCGCAACTACCTCTTGAACCTTGGGAACACACAAGAAGAACCTCATCAAAATCTTTGGTAGATATGCCAGCATCCTTCAAACAGTTGTTGCATGGCTCCTTGGTCCTCTCAGTCAAGCAATTCAGCAAACTTTCAAAATCTGTATCTGGTTAGAATAACATTCAGATGCTTTGCACCAGATGCATCGGCAGGCAAAGGCAAATTGATTTCGGTATGAGCTGTTGATGAGAGCTCCATCTTAGCCTCCTCTGCTGCTTCACAAGCCAGCCTGCCCTTCATCATATCAATGGATTCAGCCTGCCCTTCATCATATATTTTATACATTTATCGTCTTATAAATTATTAATTTAAGATGAATATTTTATCATTATAATTCAATTCCCAAGGAGATGATGCTAATAAAAGGAAAACAAAATCATATAATCATTATGTTAAAGATTCTGAAGGAAAAAGAAATTCAAATCCAACTAATCAAAGAATTAAAAAAATAAATTTAAATATATTATTCCTGTTATACTCTTACATTAGTTAATGAATAACAAAAAAGAAGAATGTATCCATCTGTCAGAGACAGAGGGAGGTGATTATGAAGTACACGGATATCATCAGACATCATTTGTTACTCTTTGTCAAATGCGAAGATAACCCCCTCCTTTTTCTTCAGCTCCACGGTTTCTCTTCAGGAATGATTTCCTGTCAAGTGACCAGTTTTTCCTTCTCACAGTTCTTCCGCTCTTCCAGGTAGCTATGCGATCAAAAACCAAAGGGAAAGAGAAACACAGCAGAACCATAATCAGCATTGCTAAGCAGAGAATCATTACATTCTGAAAGCCGTCTTTTAACTCTGGATCTGTCTGCCCTGTCCATGGAACTCCTCCCACGTTCATTCCAAACACTGTTCAGTAGTGTCCGGAAAGAAAAATTTGGTTTTATCAGATAAAACTTGTCATTATCATGTGTAACAGATTCTGGCAGATTTACGATAAATGTAGGATCTACAAGTAGTGAAATATTTACCTCCTGTTATTATCGACAATGGAAGGAATACGACTGACAGGAATGAAAGACAATACAGTTTCTTGTTTATTTGCTCAGACTGCCAGCTATCCAGACCTGCTTGGATTGCTGTCACACGATTTGCGATAAATCCCACATTCTCTTTTAGCCGCCTCAGCCTTCCAGTCAACTCTTCCAGGGAATTTATATCTGCACTGGTGAACCAGCTTTTCGACATACATTTTTCTTTTACTCGTGGAAATACTTGCTCCCCGTAAGCAATGACCTTGGTATAATCGAAACAAAAGGTTTCAATGCCAGATTCAAGTGCATTCAAGTATACATATTTATACACATAAATCTATTGATATTCCTACAAAGAAGAAGAATGATCATGAGTTGGCTTGTTAAAGGATCGAACTAAACTAGATCAAAAGACTTCAAGCTTCGTGTTTTCTGCTATTCTGTTTCCGGAGTTATAATTTTTGTATGCAGGATCAAAAACTTGAAATGGCTAGATTACCCAGCAAGTAAATCAATTAAATTCCTAATCCCGTGTTACCCTTTCTAGCCGGTGATAAGATAAAACTGTACCTAGTGAGTACCTGTAGCAGACGCTGCAGATTAAGATGCATTTTAGGGAATCTTCTATCATCTAGCATTTGTTTCTTTGAAATGGAACAACCTGCAATACGCCATGTGGAGTATAAAACAATTGATTCGAAGAACATGTTGATCCAGACAGTTAGCAAATTCAACTTGCATGTGTGACAGAGATGACCAGCAGTCCCGTATTAACATAACATGAAACTGTAACTTGATTCAGCTACCGAAAATATCAAAACGAACTGAACCTAGCTCATATGCTAATGGCATTGAGATTTGTATCGGGACGTTAATAGTAATATTATTCTATCTTGGACGATCAGAAGATATTCTGGCATGATGGCTAATATTACTGCTACAAGTCTACAACTGTGTCATGAACTTGATAAGTTTTTCTACTATAATTTTGCCAAGATGAAAAATCCGACTTGTAACTGTACAGTATTCACATTGTTAATATCAGAACGAACACATGCTCAAAAGCTCAAGGAGCTTCACAGTGAATATAATCTGTGTTGGGGAGGCAATCCAAAGTCCCACATCGGTTAAAGAAGTCAAGAAAGACTTGTATATAAACATCCACACCCACCCTAATAGAATGAGGCCTTTTGGGAAGAGCCCAAAAACAAAACCATGAGGGCTAAAAGCCCAAAGTGGACAATATCATTCTATGTGGGGTGGTAGGAGCGGAGCTCGGGAGTACAACAATCTGCATACAGGTTTCATTCATGTACACCCATAACCACAGGTTACCATATGCGGCCATTGAAAAAATAAGAGTTTCTTCTTCGTGATCAAGTAAATGAACGAAACACGACATCATAGAAAGTCAGTTATCTTTTTGTGAAAGTTTCCTTGAAACAGAAGGTAATATGTTGAATCCTTCTAATGAGGAAAGCATATGGAAGCGTAGAAAAAAGTATTCTGAAAACTAGACTTTACCTTTGTCAAGTTCAATCTCGACGGAGTCTAGCTCAACCTCAAGTTTAGTCACCATATCTTGAAGTTGATCGATGTGTGTGTCGATGATGTGAACAACAAGTTTCGAAACAGATAATGGAACGGGGTTATCAGCTTCCTCAGAATGGTTCATCATTAACAAAAACTCGAGCACATGTTCCTTAATCACAATCCCACTTTGTTCCTTCTGCATTCCCTCATAGCAAGGAGTCTCCACGATGGGAATCTCTGAGAGTAGAGACTGACCAACAGGTGAGAATCCTAATCTCGGAACACGGCCTAATGAAACAGTAATCACTGAATTCTCAGTAACTCTGGCAGCTAATCTAAATGTAAAATCACTAGAAGGAGGGCCGGGAGAATTAAGTCTAAACACAAGTGCGCCATCAACAAAACCACAATAAGGTCCATTGCTAATTAATGCCAAAATGTCTTGAAGTTTCAAAGGAGGGCAAAGAGCATCAATGAGGCATTGTGCAGATAATGAAAGTTTCTGGTTAGTTTTCGGAATTTCAACATGGTACCAACAGAATTCTTTTCCTCTTCCTTCTGCAAGATCCCAGTCCTTCATATAATATTTTCCATCGCCATCAAATATATAGGCTCTTTTTCTCACCATACCCCGGAATCTGGATCGACGGAAAGGTCTATCCATCAATGGATCATTCCAGGAGGCCTCTTTATGCATCTCTTCTGCCTCCCCATTTCCCATTGATCCTAGCTTGGCAAGATCCATGGTTTTTTTTGCAGCCTTCAGCTCTTGACATAACCTTTAACGAATCCAAGTTATAATCTTATACCACTCCAAAATTTGTGTTTGTAAACAAAACAACTCAGTTCAGGAATTATTCACCAAAAATCCCTTCACATTTCAATCTGATAAAGATAAATGAACTAAATCAACTCGAAAATGTCAGAAAATAACCAAGAACCATCGTTATGCATCTAACAAAAAACTCAAAATCTTACTTGTTGGTCAAATCTGCAATAAACCCAATCAGCCTCCAGAAATTGCCAGAAGCAATCTGCAAGTTCATCAATCCCCTGAAACAGTGAAATAGATTAAAACTTTCAATTTTAAGCTGCAATTCAACCTCAAAAGCTACCGGTTACGACAATATCAATCCTATCAATCAAATATGTTCACCATACAAGTAATGCAATACATAAATCTACACACAAGAACCAAAATGCTTTTTACCTGATAAAAAGAGTCAAAAATCTGGAAGCAAGAACCAAAAGAAGTAAATCCCAGACGAAGAAATTAGCCAAATTCACCAAACATCAAAAGGAAATTGACTAAACCCAGAATTGCTTTCGAGCAATTTGCTGGAAAAGACTGGTGGGTTAACGACCACACAAGATTGAAACTTTGAGAAAACAACATATAAGAAGGGTAGGATACGAACAACTATTATTAAGTTTTCCCGAAAAAACAAAGACGATATTCTAAGCTTAACGTGTTTTGAAGATTCTAACAAACTACCCATTCAAATTTGATCAAAGAACAATAAATCAATAATAGAATATTGTTAGAAAATAGAATAGAATACAAAATAAACGTTGTCAAAAGCTGTTCTATTATAAGAAATCGTCTCCACTGTTCACGTCCTTGTAAAGTACTGCAAATTGCTAATCAATTTTAGTCATTTCTACTTGAATCGATTCAGAAAAAACAATAAATACATAGTATTCATGTATCAAACAGAGCAATGAATAGGGTTCTCTCCGGTTTCATCATACGTAAGGTCAACCAGGGTTGACTTCAGATCCCTCATTTTTCTTTTTCTTTCTTTTTTATTATTTTTTAAACAATAATTTCTGAATTATTTCTATTTCTTAATAAATTTATCAAATCTCGATTTATATTTTCGAAACCCCAATATTTTATTCATATTTCATAAAAATATATTAAAATCTTTGATATTTAAAATGTTTTGTACGATCGATGGTATAATAAAAAATTAGAGTTCAAAGACTTCGATTGATATTATTTATGTTTTTTATACCATAAAAATAATATTTAATATATATTCTTATTTATAAAAATATCGAATTAATTAATTTTAAAAAATTAAAACTATATAAAATAAATACTTAAAATTTCAAACAATTCATCATTCCTTTTTGTATATATTTTGGATGATAAAAGTCATATATATAAAATATATATCTCATCATATCATCGTATCATTCTTATTTAATACATTTCTTTTAAATTCTAGAAAAATTTGATATATTTTCATTTTCTTGGTTCATTAATTCAAACCTGAGTTCGATTATGATAATCATGATAATTTTTTAATACAATCAAACTAACACTTAAGCACTTTGGTTTGATTTACAATGATTACAATGGAAGACATTTACTTTTTTTTTTTTTTTATGATTTATGGATGATATCATATCACACGAGAACACTAAAAGATTATACTAATATTTTGCTAGTAGTGGATTTTCAGATTATTGCTAATCTTAACTTGTTGATCGGAAGCTTTGATGTCTATTCTACAGAATGTGTCTTTTCTTGGAGATGCTTCTAACAGTTGATGTATGAGATCTCTTGACATAAGAACAGCAGGCAGCAGCAGGACATGATTGCCTTTGTTATTGCAGTTGTAATCTACTTGATGTTACAAACAAACCAAAAATGAAAATGAATTAGTTGTTTTATCTCATCATTTCTGAAGTGTATCGAATAGATTGAGAAATTCTAAAATAAAATTAAAACTAAAGGTCGAAATTATGATTTCATATCAAAGGCTCATAAGTTTTAGTACTAAAGTATCGAATAATTTAAATAAAAGATAAAATATATATCCAAAAATTATATATTCCTCGTGTATGATTACGAATCCACCAATGATATCATAATATATGTTCATTTCATATTATAAATCAATTGACGTATTCATGATATGTGTCAATTCTTATCGGCTAATATAGTCGTAAAAGTTGATAAAAATTAATTTGTATCCTAAACATATCAATCAATAATCCTTTATTATAGGTTAGATGTAATGGGAAATTTCTCCAGAATGTCACCTGATTTCCATGGATTCGGGAGATTCTTGACTGCTGTAAGGTTGTGGCTGGCTCAGCTGGAGATGAACCGGACCATGCATGCCATATTCGTTGCTTAAGGTGAGTGTCGGGTCGGATCCTTTATTTGGTCCTCCACCATCCCTTTCTTCATTTACCTGTGATGAATTCTACTGGTTTTTACGGTTTATTGGTGACGTTATGATCTTAGATTGAAGGTTAAGTGTTAAAGCTTTGGAAGGTCACCATTAAAATTGTCATGCTCAAACTGTTACACATGATTAGACCCGACCCGAGCATGGTTGGATCAAAACTAAACTAAATTAAATAAGAATCGGTTTCATAACTTTCAAATTAAAATTTTCAATTATTTTTCTTTTTCAAATCGAAATAAATCTAACAACTATTTGATTCAAAAAATTCAACTTGAATCTAATCGAACAATTCAACCTAAAATGATGATATGAATGCAACAACAAAGAAATTAAAGCACTATCTTGAACAAATGCAATAAAATTATTAGCGATATATAAATATAATAAATATCATGTCGGATTGTGTATTATAAGAAATTTTAATTCCATCCATATATCACTAAAATTAATTATGCAAATTAGCAAAACAAAATCACTAACAAGCATATTTACCAATAAGCTTCATGTTCGTTTATTTATGTATATTACATCGATTGATCTGATAAATGATAAAATATATAGATTAATATTTAATCATCGATACCTTTTCATGTAAAATTGCATTCTCTTTGGAGAGGACATCAAATTTATTGTGCAGCTGTTGGTATTCCTCACAAGCAAGATCTCCCTACAATGAAGCCAATGAAATAAATATTTTAATATACAATCCACTTGAAATTATACATATACACACAGATGTGGAAGACAATTTTGAGAAAAACCTTTCTGTTGAGTTCCTTAATTTCATCACTTAAGATTTGGTCCTGTAATAAACGAAAAACAAAAAGAGTTTATTAAAAACGTATTTATTCGTATAATATATGGGATACGACATGCATATTAGATATAATAAATAAGGATCTTCTTACCTTTTTGATTCTAATACTTTTCAAACTAATTTCCAGTTGATTTTCTAGATTATGCAGATCTATAACACTTAAACCAGACAGTTCTTGTCCCATCAGATGCCTGCATAGCGTAAAGAAAACACTTTTAAAATCATCTACTGGAATGGACTTCAAATAATAGTTTAAATCAACTTAAAATTATTCATTCAAGTTAACTAAATAATCGAGTCTTAATCTTAATAAACCACTTTATCTTTCTATAATCCATCGATGTGGAATATGACAATTTCTTTTACTTACGTTTTCACTTCTCATAAATAATTAATACAAATTAACAAGTTATCATAAACTACTTTACATATATATCAATAATCTATCAATGTGGAAATATAAAAACATTGTTATCAATACAACTTTTCCTTACTCCTTTTCCTCTTGAATATCTATGCATCCGGGTGGATTCAGACCATGATACCAGACGGGACAAACTTAAATATCTGTTTATATGAATATTATAAGAAATTATATATATACATTTAGAGTAAAATTTTTGAATTTAGTTGTGTCCTCTCGCTGTATGCATCACATGAATTGCTTACTTTATCATACCTATGACATTCTTGCAAGTACTGCAAGTCCTTCCTCAAGCTTGTAACCTCTCTTTGCCAAAACTATATATTAAATATAAATGGAACATATTAATTATATATGATCGAAAAAATGAATTAGAGTAAATAAATTAATGGAGAAATTTATGTATTGATACAAAAATTGATGGATGTAGACACAATTATCACAATGAATAAGTTAATGTTTTAATATGCTTGTTGAAATGTATATGAATGCTGTTTACTTAATCATACAGTCTGCTGCCTTGGATAGTAGGAAATTATTATCCCACGATCTTTGATAATTTCCTTCTGTCCAGGGGTAACAGGAATCTATGCAACATCTTACAAAGTAATGTTACATTGTGAATCAAAAATCATGAAAATCCAAGGTAGCGTGATACTAATACCCTGAGAGATAAGAAGTTCTTGTCACTCCTGCTGGCATGTAGTGATGGGCAACAATGCATTTTCACCAGTCACTAGATGATGCATAGCGATGATTAGAGACTTTGTCAGTGGAGTATGAAGATCTTATAATCAATGCCAGAGAAAACTGGAATTATGACAAGAGAGACACTTGATTGGGTAAGCAGGCCTCTAGATTTATAATGTGGGGGCAATTTTCCTCTAAAAACTTAAAGAATTTGAATGATAGAAATAAAATTATTTCTCAATTTAAGGTATTTTAGTAAGAATAATAATAATAATGAAAATAATAATTACTAATAAAAATAATAATTAAAAATAATAATATTCATCAACTACTAATACTAATAATAATAATTACAAATAATAATAATAATAATAATAATACTAACAATAATTTTTAATAATAATAATAAATTACAAATAATGTTCCTCTACTATTTTAATAATATTATTAATAATTAAAAATAATAATATTCATTTCCTACTACTACTACTAATAATAATAATTTCTTAATATCAAGTAGTAATATTGGTAATTATTAATATTTTTAATAATTAATATTATTTTTTAATTATTAAAAGGGAGCTAAAAACATAAATAGGGAAATTTCTTTAATTTTTTACCAGGGAAATTGCCCTTATAATGCGTCAAGTATTTACTTGCTGATCTAAATGACTGAAGTAAAATGGCACAGCAGAGATTGCCATGAGCTTGACAGATATAAGAACCTGCGGAGAGTGCATTGGTAGAAACAGAAGTGAGCGAACCTGGACTCTCGGGGATTGAATTTCATGCATGAGTTAAGAGTTTGGGGTATTATTACCTATCATTAGTTCATTATCAATATCCCAGAGTTGTTTATGATCATGCTAAGAGATCTATACTAAAAATGTAGCCTAGGACATTTCAATATTGATTTCCACTATTGGTTTATGCATTTACTGTCTCATCTTCTTAACGAGAATTGAGTTTGATAAAGTAGGTAGGGCTTGAGGTTCTATATTAAGTATGGATCAGCTTAACTATAGCAGTAAGGCTAACTTGCTGGCAAGTCCCTTTGTGTCCAAGTTCATGACATTGATGAGAGGAGGATGTATTTCTCCCAGTATCAGATATGTCATCTTCTCGGATCCATCCAAGGCAATAGGGATTGCAGAACCAAAATAGTTTATGAAATAGTTCGACAAACCGTTTTGCTTTCTTCTTTTCAGGTTCAAAAGGTATTATTTTGAGATGAGATAGTAGGAGGAGGAGTAGGAGGATGTGCTTTCCTCTATTTCAATCATCAAGTTCTCTCCATTATGAATTTGGAGAACCATGTCAAGTGCCGGGAAAAGAACCACTTTCAGTATCTCAAGGCGGAAAAAATGAAGAAATATGAACCTTAAACGTTGTGCTATGAACACAAATCTTGACACCCTTATGATCTTTGAGTGCATCAATTTCTTCCCAAATTTGGACATCTTACTTGGAGTGTGGATGAAGAAATTTCATGTTTATACACGTTGGACCGCTCCATCTAATATCGTCAAATGGGGTTCGATGACTTGAAATCTAGAGTATCATATCAGAGTTTGGTTTCGTTCTAGCTTAAACTTCTATCTCTGCAAGTTGTTCATTTCATGTAGCATAAGTATGGTTCATTTTATTTGTTTACGGATGAAACCCTGCCTCGAAAGAGGATATAAGTCGATAGATAAACCAACTAAAACGACTTCGATCATGAGTTCATCAACTAAACATAAAAAAACCTCAACCATTTCACGGATGCACGAACTCTAATAACATCAAGTTTGTTCTCAGAAGTAGCTAGACGTTAAATCACAATCCCAAATGAGTAAGGTTTTTCTCCTCAGCTAAAAGTTCCGGCACCAAGCTATGGACATACAGTATCTTATAAACCTAAAAGGGTGCTGCGCTTTGCTTGTCAGCAAGCCTATCCAGTGCAAACTCATACTAATTTACCCTACAGATATGCAAAATCATCAGGTGATATTGTATTTAAGTGGGAACTAATGATGGCTGATGAAGCTTTCTAAGACTAATCACTGTTACTTGATCATGTTGAGTTTACTAAGGGTTTTCTGCAATACCAAGGCATTTGATGACTATTTTTTTTTGTAATATTTATGGTTGTACGATATTATTTTCAGTACCTTATGAAGATATATCATTAAATTTTTAATATTATATGTTTTTATATTTTTGGAATCTTAATGAGATACACATTTATAAAATGATTTATTACACCGACGTACTCATAATAAATAAGGTTAATATATATATATATATACTTTTTATAATTTAATTAGGAATAAAATGAAATAATTTTTAAAATAAAAAATAATAATATTACCTTAATTTCAGAAGCAGGGTTGATCAACTGGTTTTCTTCATCTTTCTGCTTGTTGTAACGTTCAATGACAGAGTTCATGCTGAAATGGGAATAAAGAAGAAAACTCGATAAAAATTAAAAAATATATAATTATTTGTTAGTTTAAAGGTGAAAATAACAAATAACATTTTTAATTTATGTTTCCGTTTATAAGAATAAATATTAATAAAGGTAATTAAAAAATGATAGATTTTTAAAAATATTTATGAAATAGAAATATTGATTTTTTTTGTAAAAATAATAATTTTATATAGCAAAAATTTTAATAAATTTATATGATACTTTTCTTTAATCTTACACTGCATTTTTATTAAATTTTATTTAAAATTTGAAAATTTGAAAATTGTTAATTTTATAAATAGTTTTTCAAATATATTATTTATGCAATAATATCAAAAACACAATATTTTCATAATTTTTTTTAAAATTTTTTTACTTCTTTTCAAATTTTCTATTTATTTTATTTCGTGCATTAACATTTACCTTTTATATATACAATCAAACTAATTGATTCATTATATCTCATATTATAAATTATAATAAACTAGGAGTTATATGGTTTTATTTATTTACAATATGATATTTTATAAAATATGTATATTATTTGATAAAATATTTTGTTGGATTTTTAAAATTAAGAAAAACATATATATATATATATATATATATATATATATATATATTTCAGAAATATCATATATTTTAAATATTTTATTTTTATAAGATTTAAAATATTATATTTAAAATAACATTTTGAAGAATCTCATTTTTAATACTTATGAGAAATAAGATTTGATATTTATATATTTGATATATTTTTTACATGTATTAAACTTAGAAATACTTTAAATAAATTTAATTGATAAAAAATAAAAAAGAATAATCCAAACTAAAAATTTTAAGAAAGTTAATTTAATAAATAAAAAATAAAAAAAATCTAAGAAGGAATATTTTTAATATGTTAATAATTATCAACAGCTATTATAAATAACAACCAAACTTATGAATTCTAATTTTTGGTGTAATAATTACAGATGTCGTCGTCATTCTAAAAATTGGGGAATAATCTTATTCAAGCTGGATGAGCCCTTTTCAGATCAAGCTCTCCATGAGTATTTAAAGCTGATTTATCAACTCTCTTTGATAATTAAAAGTAAGAAAGCTCAATCAAAGACATTGTGCACTCACAGCCATATATACATATAAAGACATTTATCCTCATCCATAAGGCTTAGTGAAAGACATATATGTATGAATCTTGCTTTTATTATTAGGTTTTTTTATCGAAAAATCTTTTAATCTGAGAGTTTAAATCATTTCATAAGACAAACTGATGGGAATCGTTAGCTATGAATGCAACATGTAAGGATGAGTGAAAATATCCGAAAATCAAAAAAACTAAATAAATTGATGATATTCTGTAATTTTGGTTCAGTTTTTCAATTTTTGATTTTGGTTAGGTTATTTTTTAAAAAAATTTTGATTTTCAATTTTCGATTTGATTTAAATATTGAATAACCAAATGAATCAAATAATTGGTTATAAAACGATGTCGTTTTATATTAGTATTTAAAATGATATCATTTTATATCAATTATATGGTTTACATATTCAATTTTTACTTCAATTTTTACGTTATTCGGTTTATTCAATTCAATTTATTGAAGTTTTGATTAATTTTGATTTAGTTCAGTTTTATAAGTTTGATTTTTGATTTATTTGGTTTGGTTCAAATCTTCCACAAAACCAAACCGAATAAACCAATACTCACTCCTAATAACAACATGTAACTTTTATACATCATATTATGAGTTCCATTTGAGTTCAAATTATAATTAGTATCTTATCATGTGTGTGAATTTTTTTTATCTTGCGTTAGAAATAAATGTCAAACTGCCTTCGTATCAAATTGATAAGTATATTTTTAAAATTAAGAAAAAATAATTCATTTTATTTAAAAATATAAATCTAAGTGTATTATTTGTATTATATCCTTACTTTATCGGTAAAAGAAAAATGTTTTACTTTATTATTAATCATTTCTTTAATTTTTAATATGATTAAATAAGGATAGAATAAAGATTTAACACATTAACCATCTCATTAAAATAATAAATGGGCTATAATTTAGAATAATCAAAAAAAGAAAGTGTCTATCAATTTACGACAGAAAGGGTAAAATCCAATATATTTTCTTTTACGTCGATTGTAAAGTTATTCGGTTCAATTTTTTAAAAGAATTCAATTCATTTGTAAATAAATATTTGAAAATTCTTAGGAATAATTTTAGTAAAATTCAATTGAATCAAATATAATAGTTGACAAAAATTCATTTGAGTCAAACACTGCATGTATACAAATGGATGCAACCTAGTTATGCTTTTAACTAGCAAGTGCTAGATCAACACCTACTTGGAAGATGAACATGCATAACAATCAACATCTACATGAAAGATTAACATGTACAACAATCGTTCCTCAAGGTTAATTTAATTTCATCAGGAAAAATAAGAAAAAGGCAAGGAAAATTTTCTTGGATGAACAAAAAGGCTTCTTTATTTTATGTAACTTACAAACCCTAAATAATCTTTAGCAGTAATTCATAAAACCGCACGGAAAAAGCCAACAAAATACACATATATATATCATCCATCAAAAGAATATATATATACATATATATATATGTATGTGTATGTATAGAAAGAGAGAGATTCTGACCTAGAGCTTGCATATTCATAAAGCCTGCCAGTGCTGGAGAAGACGACAACTCCAACTTCAGCATCGCAAAGAATCGACAGCTCTCTAGCTTTCTTTAACAACCCATTTCTTCGTTTTGAGAAAGTCACTTGCCTGCTTGTTGAATTATCAATCCTTCGAATCGCAATCTTTCCTCTTCCCATCTTCTTCTTCCTCTTTTCTGCTTCTCCTTTGCCAGATCCAATAAATCCAACATCAGTTCCCATGAAAAAATTATCAACCCTAAACACCTCAATGCCATACAAAGCCTAAAATATGTATAACGAATCATAAAGCCATCTCAAATTCAAGAACAACAATGGAGGTAAGCAAGCAAAGGAACACATGATTTCTGTCTTTTTTGTGAAGAAGAAGATAGTTGGATTAACATAAAATAGAGAATTTATAGCAATAAACCCAGAAGTAAAGAAGCTTACCTGCTTTGAGCTGAAGCTGGAGAAATGACTTTATGGCTCTTTTTAGAGGAGGAGAACGCCGTTTCTCGGTTCATGCTTTATCAGGAAATCTGAAAGTGGTTTTCTTACCAAACACGAAAACCGCTTAGCGGTTTTCGTATCTCTGTTTGAATGTCCCACTTGCTCGAGTAGAGAATAATTTAAATACTCTCGTTTTGACAGAACGGCTGCAGTGTGAATGCACGGTTTTATATTAATGTTAGAGAATCGAGGTGGAACTGGGCAGTGATTTGGACAAGTGTCAGAGATAAAGAGCGAGTAGCGTAAACTATACTCGAGAGAGTTTTACGAATGCTTTCCTCGTACCAGGATTCGTGGGTGGCGCGGTAATCGCAGTAACATATTGTTTATCTGGCGTATAGATTGCTGACACGTGTGCAGTCTCAAACCAGAGGGCGGTGTAGTTTATTTGCTAAAATTGGTTGGGTCAATACTATCATGAAAATAACAAATATTTTTTAAAAAAAATAATCATTGATATATTATTATATTGTTGGTACCATCCTTAACAATTATTTTAACACTAAAACCAACTAAAATGGTTCCAAACTCGTCATGAATTTTTGAATTTAAATTCTAATATTCTTTTTATGAATGATTATCATCGTATAATTTTATAATTTTTTATACTTTTTTAATGAATATGATATTTACCTTTAAACTAAAATTAACTTAATAATTTAGCAAATCATTCATCCTTTTCTCGAGAATAGAGTTTATGATTCAAATCGTAATATCATTTCATAACGTAAATCGATTTTTATATCCTTTAATGATTGTTTACATCTTTTCTTTTCATGAATGAAAATAATTATCTTTAAAAAATTATTCTTTCTTTTTTTCACTTACATCCCATAAAAATATCAAACATAATAGTATTGGGTATCATTCTTAAATATTAAAATAATTTAATTATTAGAGATCAAGTTTATGATTCAAATCGTATTTGTTGGGAAACGAACAAAATTCAATAACAATATTTTCAAGAAATATTTAGAAAATTATTCTGCCAAAATTCTACTAAGAAAATTCTCAGATTCACTGGAGGGGTCACAAACGGTCCCACTTAAAACCCAGGAGTCTTGCC
>CANYBF011848860.1:0-15273 GCA_948192965.1 Dalechampia spathulata | reverse complement strand
TGATCTTCCCATACTAATAATGTCCATTCTTATTAATACTATGATCAAGGATATTTAGATATTGAACATTTGCATACAATAAGAATCTCATTCCATAAACTCTTTATGGATTCTTCTGCACTGTTCCAATATCATGGACTTAAATATATAGTTTAATACTCCAAGTAAAACAAGTTCATCCAAAACATTGTACTATATAATGAATAATGCCTTTATTAATAAAAAATGTATAGTACAAATACACATGATGCTCTAAGCATACACTAACAGCATGAATGCATGAGTATGCACATATGGTTGTATGTGGTGTACATGCAATGTTATGGTTGCGCAACAAAGTGGGTTAATATGTGTATGCATAGGATGTACGTAATGCATCACATAGAATGTATGCATGACCTATGCTAGGAAACATCCAACATTATGGCTATAAAAGGAAATCAGTTAAAAGATTGCATGAGTATGCATGTATGTGTATTGGACAAAAAATACAAAATGGTTAGCGAACACATAGCACACAGTAGCACTCTTTGCTACCCTTATACCTCCACAAGAATTGGTCATTCAATATCTCCTATCCTAGGTTGAATACTAGCCCAGAGTTACACTGGGAACTTGAGGCGCGATTCTCTCGATAAGGCAAGCAAAAGGTTTGATCGTTACCGATCATGTGAGGGATTACGATTAAAACCCGATAACATTTTGATCTAATCGTATTGCTATGATAAGTGAATGTCGATGGAATTGGCATGAGGTTATGCAACCATACAGAATCATGAAAGGATCCTGACTCTTAGCAGAGCGATACAGGAATGATCATATTATTATGATAAGAGTATGCCCATGGAATAGGCATGAGGTTATGCAACCATACAAAATCATAAAAGGATTTTGACTCTTGGTAGAGCGATACGAGTATGATCATATTGTTATGATAAGAGTATGCCCATGGAATAGACATTATGTTGTGTAACCATAGGGACTCACGAAAGGATTCTGACCTTTAGCAAAGCAATACGGGCATGTTCATATTATTATGATAAGAGTACGTCCACGGAATAAGCATGAGGTTGTGCAACCATACAGAATCATGAAAGGATTCCGACTCTTAGCAGAGCAATACAGGCATGATCATATTGTTATGATAAGAGTATGCCCGTGGAATAAGCATGAGGTTATGCAACCATACGAAATCATGAAAGGATCCTAACTCTTAGCAGAGCAATACGAGCATGATCATATTGTTATAATAAGAGTACGCCAGTGGAATAAGTGTGAGGTTGTGCAACCATATGAAATTATGAGGGAGGGAAATAGATCAGGTCTATACAAATCCATTGACATGATAGGGTAAAGATCCATATAGCATGCAATAAGGGTCCTAGTTTGGAATGTTGCTAGGTTTACTACATGGGCTTTTAGTCTTGTTTTGATAATAGGCTAAGGTCCCCCACCATGTTATCTACAACCTATCCAACCAAATGGAATCATTGATATATGACTATACCTTGCATCTATCAATTAGGAATCATCGACGGTTATCAGTACAGTGCAGCAAGTGGTTAAGGCAGATTTGCTTTTCCAAGGAGTCGAATGGAGTCCAAGGTACTCACTCACCCACAATCATCGGCTTAACATGAGAGGTTATGTGGTATGTGCAGACATGGACTGGTGTTGTGATGCATACAATTAATCCAACTATGATGGGAAAATTGATATGGAAAATCTTAGATGCCACCACTCTTTTAATGTGATATCCCCAGCGGAGTCGCCACTGTAAGCGCCAATTTCTGCCGATCTTCTAGAGCGACGCTTGCGAAGCTCACGAACCAAGGACTACACTTGGAGCAAAAGCATAGTCTTCCTGAGGGGCTACCTCAAGGAATGATATAGACTCAAAAGAGTCACAAGGGAGTCGCCACTGGATGGTTCCGGATTTGTCCAACCTACCCATAGCATGAGTGCTAGTTAAACCCTTTAGAGATTGGGTTTGGGTGGTGGAGATCTATTTTTATGAGTTTCCAAAATCAATTTTAATATTATAGTTGGTGTTAATTGTCCTAAGCAGGCAAGCATATGAGCATATATGTAAGCATACAGTGCAACATGCAATTTGGCATTGCATGGTTGCACGTAGAATGACATATAATGCTATATGGCATTTGGATGACATGGCATATGCATGATATGTGATATGATGACATATTAAAATGACATGGCATCTGTATGACATGGCATAATAATTTATGGCATGGTAAAATGACATGGCATATGCATGACATGACATAGTGATGCGTGGGTGAATTGACATTTGACATGGCATGTGGCATGGATGTGACATGGCATGTGACATGGCATGGTATATTGGCAGATAGCATGGCAAGTTGCGCATATTACATTGCATATTGGCATATTTGGATTGTATTGGCATACGAGATAATTATGTTATGGCATGGCATATCATGGCATGGTATAAAAGTGTGTGATGTGGCATGTGACATGGCATGTGACATGATATGGCATATATATTTGAGCAAATATAAAACCATCCATGATATAAAAGAATACCAAAAAGTCGGTGAAAGGGATCAAGGAAATAGGGGATACATATGGGATTTTAGGGAGAATTATTACACAACAATGAATAATTCTATCTTATTACAAAAATATCCTTGCATACATCATTTTGGGATGTTAAGTAACATCCCCTCCTCCTCGGGTATTTTTCCATCTTGGGTAGCATGAGCCAAAAATGCACGAGTGATAAATGTAAAATAAATAAAATAAATTCATTAGTAGCAAATGAATTTAGGATTTATTTGACTATTCCAATGCCATGTGAAAGCATGAACTAAGAGTCAAAATCCAGTAAATTATTTGGCAACAATCATTCAAATTAACACTAGCCGGATCATGAAAATTAATTAAATAAAAATAGTTTAAGCAAAATTATTCTTGGTTGATCATGGAAAATCAAATAGGAATTGCTAACATCACATAATAGCAATTGGAGATAGCAACTCAACCAATTTGAATCCAATCCTATCAAAAATTACATTTATACGAGTTAAATAAGCATTTAATCATGGAAAATCAATTTTGAGGCTAAAATTAATTAAATGTAATCAATTTATGATAGATCCAATACATTTGAGTTACTTCCAAACATCAAATGTTACTGGAATAATCAAATTGGGTTGAAAAATGATTCAAAAATACAATTTTTCAAAAATTTTCTAGGGAACATGCACGCGCATGTAGTGCTATGTGCGCAGCACATAAGCTATGCACATAGCATATGGTGTGGTGCATATAGTGTTTCAATCTACAAGAAAATCAAATTTATTAGTATAAACATGATCTACAGACCAAATACAATAAGTTTAATGAAGATAGTATCTCATTTTGAGTATGAATCGGCCTCCGAATCATAAATTCAACAAGTAAATGTGCATTTAACTTTGATAATTAATTTTAAGGCTAAAATCAATTAGATCTAGATAATATTTGATAGATCCAGAACACTAAGACTATAGAAGAGCCATTAATGTTGCTGGAAACATAAGATCAGAAGCGAAAATAAGTGAAAATGGAAGAGAAAATTGGTTTTCTGAAAAATCAGAGACCTATGTGCACCACACAAAGGCTGTGTGTAGCACACATAGGTGCATATGTGGTTCACATAGCAAGAAAAATAGAAGGAAAATGAAGTTTTTTAGTGAAAACCCAAGACCCAACTCTGATCTAGGTAGATTGGAGGCTGAAAATGGATTTCCACTGTTTAGATTTTCATCCAAATTGAATAAATTAATTTTAAGGCTAAAATTAAGTTGATTTGAAGAATTTATAATAGATCTAGAACACCAGAGCATGGAAAGGCCACTGATTAAGCTAGATTCATCAGATCGGGGAAGAAATCAAGTGAAAACTGAAGAAAATATGCATTTTCTGGAAATTTTTAGGCTATATGCATCGTATATAGCCTTATGTACGCCATACATAGGCTGTGTGTGGCACACATAGGTGTATATACGCAGCATATACCCCAAAAAATAGAGGCAGTTCGAAGCTAGATTTGCATAGTTTTGATTATAAAATAGCATTGATAATCAAAAAGAATATGATTGAAGCCAATGAACATAAAATCAAGCTAAATATTAAAGGATTTAGGCAAAAACTGGGAGAAAATGGAAGAAAAGTGAAGATTTAACTTATAATAGTAGGTTTTTCTTCAAGGTCTTGCCTCCAAACGTGATTGGGGAACTAACTAGTTCTTTTTTGTCTTTAAAATCCTAACAATTTAATTAATTAAGTACTTAATTAATTTGAGAGTGAATTTTTGTAGAGTTTGGGCATTTTTAGCCAATTTCCGACCAATTTTCACGAACCCTAGCTCTATATTTATAGAGGGAGGTGTGAAGGTCCAAAAAATGAAATTTTGCATATGGAAATTGAAAATTTTTAGGCTATGTATGCCATACACAGTGCTATGTGCGCAGCATGTAGTGCTACATGCACAGCACAAAGCCTTTTGACCCATTGCATAGGGCTCACTAAGGCCACATTGGGATGTGCGCCCTATGCCCAAGAAGCATCATTTTATGTTCTAAGATTTTGTGTAATATGGATTACATTAGATTTGGTCCTGAAAAGGCTCCCGACCAAACATCTTTTTTAGTTATACGCGTAGCACATAATGCTATATGCTACGCATATACCATTTTACCCCTATGTGCGCTACCTTGCACGAGCAAAATGTAATATGCATCATATGTCAAACAAGCAACATTTGACATATTAAGACATTGTGCTATGAAAAACACCCCGGATTTGATCCAGAAAGTGGGCCCCATCAAACGTCTTTTTTGTTTTGCTAAATAGTGCACGCATAGTGCTATGCACCCCATGTGTTCGATTCATGTATTTCACCTCGTATGGATGAAGTGTAGTGTGCTCCATATGTCAAATAAGCATTATTTGACATTCTAAGACGTACTTTATGGAGCACGTTAGATTTGGCCCTGAAAGTGGGCCTCACCAAACGTCTTTTTCCTGCTGCATGCTGTGTGCATAGTGTTATGCACTACGCATATAGCATTTTGATGCTATGCACTCCACCTTTCACAGGCAAAATGGGATGTGCTCTGTATGTCAAATAAGCATCATTTTACATATTAAGACATTGTGCTATGAAAAGCACCCTGGATTTGGCTCGGAAAGTTGCCCCCACCAAATGTCTTTTTTTGCCAAATAGTGCCATGTGCTAAGTGCATTTTGTTTATGCATTATGCCGTATACAGGTAAAATGCAATATGTTCTGCATGTCCAGAACACTTAAAAGAAGTTAAAGTGCATGTATGCAAATCAGGGTTGACTTCAGAGACTGATTCTGAGCCGAATCAACGAAAACCTGAGATTACGTGCATAGGTAAAAAGTCAGGGTCATGTAGTATTTATAATATGATAAATATGATATGTCAATAATCATATAGGATCATGATATGGCAATCATGGTAACTATCTGATTATGATTTCATAGTTGCATGACATGTAAGATGACATAACATAGGCATGACATGTAGAAGATGATATGATATAAGCATGGCATGTGAAAAATGACATGGCATAGGCATCTAAGAAATGACAAGACATAGGCATGACAAGTAAGAAATGATATGGCATAGGCACGATATGTAAGAAATGACATATCATAGGCATGACATATGAAAAATGACATGGCATAGGCATGACATGTAAGAAATGACATGGCATAGGTATGACATGTAAGGAATGACATGGCATAGGCATGACGTGTAAGAAATGACATGGCATAGGAATGACATGTATGAAATAACATGGCATAGGCATAATATGTATGAAATAACATGGCATAAGCATGGTATATGAAAAATGACATGGCATAGACATGATATGTAAGAATTGACATGGCATAATATACAATATATAATAATGATAAACAAGCGTAGTAGCATGAATGAAAATTAATAATGGCTCGAAGAAAGAGAGAGATAGAGATAAGGGAATACACAATGAAATAAGGTTAAATCATACATAATAGGGAAAACTAATAAAATAGAAGCCTATTTTATTATAAAGGATCTTTGACGATATAAAAATTTAAGATGTTAAGCAACATCTCCTCCATTTAGGGAAAAAATAGCCTCAAGTAACATAAGCAAAAAATACAAGAATGAAAAATGTAAACAAATAAATAATCATTAGGCAACAAATAAGATGTCAAACATGAATGATTAATTCTATGTCATGTAAAAGCATGAATCAAGATCCAAAATACAATGAATGTAATCGCAACATTCATGAAAGTGTAATAATAAACACAAGTCGGGTTATGAAAATCATGAAAAAGTAATAAATTTTAGGCAAAATCAATTAAAAGCATAATTAGAAGATTTTAAGATCACTTGTGACATCACTTAGAAATGAATTAACATCAAACTAAGCAAATCATGTCAAGTGATAAATAGTCACAATTAAATGGTGTTTAATTTAAAAAGCAAGCAAATTAATTGATTTAATGACAAAATCAACACAAATTGATCATGGAACATAAAATTGGAGGACTCTAATAATACCATCTAAACATTAATTAGAGATGAAAAACACATCTAATTCAAGTCCAATCACATCAATTGCAATAAACATCAAATTAAAAGAGCTTTTAACTTAAGAATTATCTTTGAATCCAAAATTAATCAAATCAAATCAATGTATGATGAAATCAAATCAATGTATGATGAATTCAAATCATTAAGGTTATTATAAAACCTCTAATGCTACTAAAAACTTTGATTAGCATTGAAAAATAAGTGAAAATGAGTGAATAATCATGAAATAGTGGAAAAATGGCAACTATATGTGCTGCATATAGCATGATGTATGCCACATATAACATGCAAAATCAAAAGCAAAACAAGTTTTTAAGCAAAAACATGAAAGAAATCACAAACCCAAGTGAATATGTGACTGTTATAGATCATTCTAGCTACGGTAAAGCTAAGAATGATGCTGTTTTACATTCATGAGTAAAGCTAATCAATGAAAACTCAAGCTAAAATCATAAACCCATCAATGAAATCAAAAAAAAGAGGAAGGAAGAGGCATTCCAATACTTACTAATAATGATTAGCTTCTAATCTTGATTCCACACGAGTTTAGGGATTTAATATAAGGATTAATTAGTCTCTAATCCTAATTAGAAAATTAATCAAGTATTTAATTAAGGAGTGATTTTGGTAGGGTTTGGCCATAATTAACAATTTTTGGATCCTTTTCCCATAAACATATGAGTTATATTTATAGGTATGGGTTGTGTGTTGCTAGAAATTAGCAAATAATATGGGATTCTATGAAATTTAACTAGATATGCACATCATGTAGTGCTATATGCATCATATATAGTGCAAAAAAAGGTTATATGCGTAATATATAGCAATACATGTACAACATGTCCAAATTTCACCCTTTGTGCACCCTACAATATGATCACATTAGGATGTGTGCCCCATGCTCATCAAGCATCATTTATGTCATAAAGACATGGTGATATTTAGAGCATGTTAGATTTGCATGGAAAAAGGTTATGCACCATGCATATCTCTATTGAATATGTGCAATATGTAGCACTATATATGCTTCATACATTAGGAAGAACATATTATAGGCTTCACTTTCCAGAAGCAAAATGTAACATGCTCTGCATGTTCAGAGCATTTGTACAATGCTAAAAGACATGCATGAAAATCAAGATCGACATCGAGGACCTGTACCAAGCCAAATTGAAGAAAACTCAAAGTTGCAATACGTGAGTGAAAAGTCAAGGTCTACACTTACAAGGAGAAATAAAAGGTCTATATCTTTTGGGTAAAAGTACTAACTAAGAGAAAGCTCATACAATTCATACTTAGTTAGAAGATCCTCATATTTAGTAAAAAAAAAAAAGACTCAAGCATCTCTTTAAAACAAACTATTTCATATGACTAGCTTAAAATCTTAATGAGTTACATATTTATGAAATATGTGCATTAATCAAACAATAACAATTATCTTTTCTAAAAAGTATTATTACTTCATCTAATATTTTCAACTTGATTTGCATGAATTTATGGGTTAATATTTTATAATATCTTTTAGTTGTGGCTTATTTTCTTACAATAATGGATGACTTCTCTAAAGTAACTTAGGCTTTTTATTAAATGGTAAATTAAATATGAAATCGTCAAAAAATGGCAACAACATAATTTATCAATAATTAAAGTGAGAGAGAGTCAAAAGTAAGAACATAAGATTTATAATGGTTCAGCTAACGAATGCTTACATCCACTTACCTAACCAATTACTTAGATTTCCACTAATCTGTCAACAAATATTACAATTCTAAAATCATAATTCTAGTAACACCCAAGTGTTCTCCTAAAGGCTTACAGTAAACCCTTATAAAGTATTTTTAGAAGACTTATACAAAATTCACTTAATCACAATCTTTTCCTATCTCTCAAAATAAGATCCAAGAGAGAAATAAGGATTAAAAAACCAAATACCCTTTACAAGGGATTTACATATAAGAATTTAAAAAATACATAAATTAACTAATAAATAATCTTAAGAAAGAAATTAATGATCAAATATTAGATTTATACATTTTACAAGGTTAATCCACATAAATATAAAGTTTTTTTAGCTCAAATAACTGTTAGGAGTGTATTTAATGTAAAAAGAACCATTTTATAATATTTTAAAATATTATAGAAAAAGTTGTTTGTTTAAAGTGTATGACTATACATGAAGTAGTACACCTATACCATAGCCTTGACCAGTTGGGTAATAGGCAGTTGTTTATATGCTCTAGGGGTATGGTTATACTACTACATTCTGCCTAAAATTTAAACTTCATTTCTTTTACTCTTCTTAAACTATAAAAAGTCTTGAACACCACTAGACTTGCTAAAAATCAAATTTAATATTTAAAAATAATTTATTAACATCATAAATATGATCTCTAACATCAAAATCAAGATCAAGGATCCTAAGGTTCAATAAAATATATATTATCTTATCAAATATTTTAACTTGCTAATTCAAAATCAATTTGGAAAATCCATTAAAATAATTTGCATAAGTAATGACATTATATTTATAACAAATATAATTTTTTCAAAAGAAAGGAATCATCTATCATAAAACATGTGCATACAAACCTTAAAAGAATGGGGTCATTAAAGAAATCATAAAAATTCATTTCAAATAACATGTATATTAATGGTTAAAGCTAATTTACTAAAATATTTATGAGAATCTAACCTTATGTCAACTTATGTTATTTATACTCTTCCAAATTTGATGTTCAAATGGAAGATCCCATTTGAAATTTTATGTAAAACACTATATAATCACACTAAGTTAAAAATCTTTTAATGGTTTTATTTTACAACAAATTCATATCCTTTTAAAATGAAGTTTAAAGCTAGATCTTTAAAATGCATTTTTTAGGTTATGAGTTAAGTGTCAAAGCATACCAATTATGTGATATTTTCAAAAAAAACATCATTTTAGTATGAGATGTAATACTTCATAAACATGTATTTTCAATCAAAAATCATTGTAATAATCATATTTGAAAATTATCTCTATAATCCAATAAGAAACCTTTTTAACATGCTTTGCCCACACTTGCATGCTTCCTAAGATATCGTCCATCCTAACATTTTTCAAGCTAAAGTACACTTAACTTTAAAGTATATAGATAGTATCTATCAAATCTCTTTTATGTCATCCTCAATTACATAGTCTTATACAACATAATCTTAAAATAACTCTACTATGTAGTTTCATCCTGATATAGTGTTAGGATTTCACTTCTTTAGTTATGAGATTAATTCACTCTTATTTCTCTTTACCTAGAAACTTATCATAATCCACTCTTTATTTTTGTTATCTTTAACATTGACGATACCTCCCTACCCTCTTTGGCCCTAGGTATCATATGTTTAAGAGCTTCCATTTAGTTCATCCTTGAATTACACTATACTAAGTGAGGTTTTAATTTTGATATCATATTATAATAATTTAATTTTATGATTATCCCCATAACCCAATATAAAATCTTTCTAGCATGCTTTTTCTTACTCATAATTTCTTCAAGCCAAATAAGCTTAATTTTGGAGTACTTATGGAATGAGCTCCTAGAAATAGTGGCTCACTTTATTAATATATGTTGTACTTATCAAATTTTTTTAAGTTATTCTCAATTGTATGATTTCATAGTTGCAAAATCTCAAAATTACTCACCTCTATAACCTAATTCTTACATAGTCTTAGGATCTCTCTTCTTGGATGTGATATCAATTTATTCATGTTTCCCTTAATCTAGATGTATACCAAAACTCACTCTTTATTTATGCTATATTTTGCATCAAAGATCACTCCTTACCATTTTTGGCCCTAAGTGTCATAATGATAACACTTGTAATCATGATATAATCATATCTTTACTAATCCTAGAGATATTAGAATCCATAATACAATCATTAACCTAAAATATTGGCAAGCTAGTCTTACTAGAACTACAACTAAATAACTTAAATAAAAGTGAAGAAATATTTTTACCTAAATGATAATTAAATGAACCAAACCTAAGACATAAGATCAACCTTTAAAAGACTAACTCAGCTAGAAGATTTTATTATACAATGGAAAAAATGACCAACCATTTTTCTTACAAATCCATATACATATAACTTAGTTTTTATTAGTTTTATTACCTGTGTATAAAAAATACTCAAAACTAAAATCATTTAAGGCTATAAAAAGGATAATAAGTGGGTTCAAGCTTTGAATCTTTAGCTAACATCCCTATAATGTAACTATTAACTCTTAATTTTTATACTTATTATTACCTAATAATTGATTTCAAGGAGTTAAGATGAAGTCTAAACTAAATTTAAATCAAAGATTGCATTTTATCATGCTGTGAACATAAGTGTTTGACACACATTCACCTATAATGTACAACACTTTTTTATTTCAACTAGAAAATCCCACATAATGAACTTGCAAAAATTGACTTCTTTTCCATTCCCTATAAATACTTGACACCTCAATAATGAAAGGGGGTGGTGGTAAAATGAAAATCTTAACAAAACTTTGAAAAATTAAAAACTCATTTAAATATTACCTAATTACCTTTAATTGTGGCTATAATGTGCAACACATTTTTATTTGAGCTAAAAAATCACATAGAGTGAGCTTCCAAAAATTGACTTCTCCATTCCTTATAGATACTTGACACCTCAACCATGAAAAGGGGTGGTGGTAAAATGAAAATCTTAACCAAACTTTGATAAATTAAAAACTCATTTAAATATTACTTAATTACCTTTAATTATGGCTAATCGTCAACTAATCTAGATTCTCGATGCTTTGAAAATCAAATAAATAATATCTATAAAAGATAAATAAGCTTTTACATTAACACAATTATACATACCTAAATCAAATTATAGTGCTACATCTCAATTCTAAATGCAATCGATGCACCATGTGTAGTTGAAACTTAAGCATTTACGCTATTTGACCTTAGAGAGAGACCATAATGTCTCCACCTTCCTAACGAGTAGATTCTATACTTTTACTACTATGAACACATTAGAAATAATTTATTGCATGCATAACCCATTTTCAACTCTTACATGAGGTCTTCAATGTATTACCTAAAAGATGGTATACCTTCAATGTAACTTTCCTTTCATCAGGACCATACATCCTCAAGTAACCTTTAGAACTCCACCTTTTGCTAAATAGCAAAAATCCTTAAAGTCCAACATACTAAAATTGAATTCTTGCAAATCTTTAGAATATAAGCCATATTCCTTGATGTTATAATATGTTTCTAACACCTATAACTCTTACCTTGAAATTATTTCCTAATTTAAAGATATTCTTCTTTTTTCTTGGGATGTATCAAAATGTTCATTTCTATAATAAACATGAAAAACATAACAAGAATTCAATAACCAATTATCATCAAAATATACATTATTACCTTAAATTACTAAATTGACATCTTCATCATTCTAAGTAAGAGAAATCAAATTATTCTCTTTATTTTTAACATTTTTACCTTTTAGGCAATTACTTTTATAATGCTTTGATTATCCTAAATTTGTATGTTTATCTCTAGTATTTAGTATTATTAGTGATATTTTTATAAGGTTTATTTGCATTTTATTTTTAAGTGGATGTTGTCTATGATGAAAATTTAGTTTTAATGCAAGAAGAGAAAGAATGAAGAGTTTAATTGAAGCATTCAAACTAAGAGTTCCTATTACATGCAAACCTCATATAACATGCTTCCATAGAATGACTAATAGTCTTCTAAGTAAGGAAATCATTAATTATCTTACAAGGGATATGTATAATTTTTATCATTATTGATTCGTTAAGTTATATAAGATAATATGTACTTATAATCTGATGATACCTGTAAGCATGGGTAATATCAATACATACTAATATGCATCCATTATATCCTGTGCATATATCATATATCTATCATGCATAACCATACCGTCATCTATCATATGAAAATTGTGTTTTTAGTTTTATAGACTTTAATGGTATCAATATTACACACAATAAAAGTTCATAAGTATTACTATCCTAAAGGTTAATACAACAAGTTGTATATACAAAATACACCATGGAGTATGTTACATTTGTCTAAAACTTCTTTGAGGATGAGATTCTCCAAAATCACAACCTCTTCTAACCACTGATTGATCAATCTAAAGCTTCATCAGAAGGTTCTAGTCCTGCATTCATCAAATGATAAATACTAAGTATAAAACTCACTGGTGCTATAAAATGAGTAAATAACATGATCATACATCATAGATAACATAATAAATTCAAATCATGATGAATAGTAATTAAACAATATAATTGTGTCATATCATGTCACTTTGTATCATTCTTTATCTATTATAAGCAATGCATATAACATATTGTATATAGATAGGAATAAATACCATAAGAATTCACTGTAACTTTTCCTATATCAAATACTGCATTTGAACATCATTGCCTTGTATACTTTTCCATATAAGCACAACTGTAATGCATTCATCATTTCATCCACTAGATTTTCATGATACATGAATGATAATGTATATTTGTGAGAATGCAATCATGCTTTGCATTCTCCCTCTGATTTTCCTATAACATTTCATTTCTTTAATGTATGATTGTGCACAATCCATATTAGGTCCATTTCTTTATGTATTAATACTATATCATACTCTAGTTCCTATAAGAACATAACATTTCTTTATGGTTCCATGATAGAAACCTATACTGTATGATTCCATCAAGGAAATTAATAATAACTTTATGACTTTATATATCACTGATTCCATGATAATAACTTTATGAACATTGCTTTATATATCACTTTCCTTTGCTACCTTTTATCCTATGTATGATATGTCATGAATATGCCTTTATGTATGAATGATTCATGACATGATACATAATTGATGCTTTAATAATATATGCAATGATGATCATATGATACCATTCATAATATAAAATCATTAGGTTGATATCATAAGCATATAAGTGAGAAGTCACTATTTCAAGACCCTATGCGAGGTCTTGAAGTGAATAGCACAAACCTCCTGCCACTTTTCCCTTATTAATAGCTTGTAGAGAAATTTGAGTCTTGTTAGCTAAACTTGTAGCATTCCCAGTTTATATTCACTTAGTAAAGTCATTCATATATTATACTTATCACCTTAAAGAATCCACATCTATTCATAACATGTAACCATAATTCCTAATACGCATATAAGCATAATACCATCTTATAATATTTCACACTTTACAAGTTGGAGTCATGCATATCATTTGGCTAACCTAACCTTGGAATCATAACATTGTCTATTAAATGTGTTTATACATCATTGACTTCGATTTGTATACATGGTTAGCCATTATCCATATACATACCATTCCACACCATTGCATTCAAGTATAAGTGCATATATAAGTCATACATATGCATATTGGCATGTAAGTCAAGTATTTAGAACATTAAAGCTTGTATAAGACTTGTCATAACATATGTAAACATATAACATTAACTTTGTTTCATGCCTCTAAGTGTCTATTCTTATGTACAATGAAGAGTTATAAGGTCTAAGTGTGTTTAGGATTAAGTTTAGAAGATTAGGATGCCTTTCATTAATATAACAAAACATATAAGGTAAATTACTATTCATTTGGTGATGTTCACTATTCATATTGTCAATTTTGCTAACATGTTTCATTTCTCTTTTTTACCTTATTTTCATATCCTATTATGTATCTCTAATGACCCTCTTATGAATTTTGAATAACACTCAATTGTAGTCTATTATCTCATGCACATCTCAATGTATTAAACCATGTAAATAAAGTACCAAAACTTACACATTTAAGGTATACAACTTAAAGTTGCCGAAACTAGAAAATGCAATTACCTCTTTTAGCATGTGTTGAGACTAAATGAATTTTTAAGCTATATTCTTGGCCTTTAATGTAAATTAGCCATATACCATATAAAAATAAACTCATCAAGGTTTAATTCAAGTTATAGCATGCAATTTATTTCATCATTAAGACCTCCAAAACTTAAAAAGCTGCATATCATAATAATTGCTTCAAAAATGCATTATTTTGCATACTATATGACATGCTTGCATGAAACTTGCATACAACATGCATAAACTTGCATAACTTCACTTCTTTACCTCATATAGAATAGGGTACATACATATCTTGAGTCTTATATGGTAATTGGTATGCAAACAACCCATATTGGGTGGCTTACATGATATATAACACTAACTTGCATAATTCCTTCCCCTATCATAATTTAATCATATTGCCACTTTTAATGCATGCAAATGTTATCCTAAGTAATATCTGTTACACCCACAGTAGAGACCCTAGGAGTTAGGCACTGTTAGGTGTCTGTATGACTGTTCATGTGTATGTGTGCATGTGAATGTATATAGATAATGATGATGTGAATGTATATTACTGAATGTGATTAGGAGATGCCTGGCATGGTAAATGGTAAGATAGGGTAAAAAGGGAATTATAAGAAAGTATAAGATGAAATAGGATCAATGTTCTTGTTAATTGATTAAAAGGAGAGGAATTAAGAAGAAATTGGAAGGGATTAATATGAGTGTG